>JAODAL010058449.1:0-22083 GCA_025379985.1 Phyllomedusa bahiana
ACAGTTTAATTCAGTTCCACGTCAACACAGCCTTATACACTCTGCTCCCTCCACCCATATAAGACAGCCTCATACTCTCTGCTCCCCCACCCATATAACACAGCTTTATACAATCTGTTCCCCTCTACCTCCTGCCTGATAACAGAAGGGGAAGCAGAGTGCATGCCTCACATTTGTTTCATCAGTTCAGGCTGTATGTATAACTGTTTACAGCAATACAGGTGTTCTGGTTACAAAGAGCTTGTGCAGCCTGGGAGGGAGGTAACAGATCTGCAGCCATGAGAACCATAACAAGGTCTGCAGAGCTGTGATATCCTCTCCCTTCCATTGCTCACACAGAATGATGATGTCACCAGTCTTCTGTGAGGGGAGACACACCTCCTGGGAGGAGAGACACGCCTACTTGGAGGAGAGATATTCCTGGACTTGAAGCTGTAAGACAGAGAAACAGCTCAAGTTTGCGAAAGCTTGTGATGAGAAAACCCCTTTGGCGCTTAGGAGTTTACTTCATACAGATTTATAATTAAAAGTAAAACTAAATGAATTTTCTAAAAATAAGAAGGTTACCAATGGAAATCCTTCAAATTTTTTCCTGTTGACTGATATATTTGCCCCCCATGGTTCAGTGGTGCACATGCTCAGTATATGCCCTTCTCCAGCTACACCATAGCGCTGCAATACAATCAGCCTAACTGGGGGAAGCAGTGGTTGGACGGTCACGCTGGAGTAGATATTGCAAGTACATACAGTGGGTACGGAAAGTACTTAGACCCCTTTAAATTTTTCGCTCTTTGTTTCATTGCAGCCATTTGGTAAGATCCAAAAGTTAGTTTTTTTGGCTCATTAATGTACACTCTGCCCCCCAACCCCCCAATTTGAAAGGAAAAAAACAGAAATGTAAATTTTTTGCTAATTTATTAAACAAGAAAAACTGAAATATCACATGGTCTTAAGTATTCAGACCCTTTGCTGTGACACTCATATTTAACTCACATGCTGTCTATTTCCTTCTGATCCTCCTTGAGATGGTCCTACTCCTTCTTTAAAGTACAGCTGTGTTTAATAAAACTGATTGGACTTGATTAGGAAAGGCACACACCTGTCTATATAATACCTCACAGCTCACAGTGCATGTCAAAGCACATGAAAATCATGAGGTCTAAGGAAATGCCCAAGGAGACAAAATTGTGCCAAGGGCAGAATCCCGGCCAAGGTTACAAAAGAATTTCTGCACACTCAAGGTTCCCTAAGAACCCGTGGCCTCCTAATCCAAAATGGAAGAGTTTTTGGGGCGACCACACCTTCCCCGACCCGCTGTGCCAAACTAGCAATTGTGGGAGAAGGCCTTGTGAGAGAGGTAAAGAAACCCAAGATACTGTGGCTGAGCCAGAGATCAGTAGGGAGATGGAGAAAGTTCCAAAAAAGTCAACTTCATGCAGCCTCCAGCAGTCGGGGCTTTATTGCAGAGTGCTGCCGACGGAACCTCTCCTCATGCAAGACATAGGAAAGCCGCAGATGGAAGCCTCTCCTCAGTGCAAGACTACGAAAGCCGCAACGAAGCCTCTCCTCGTGCAAGACATAGAAAAGCGCAGACGAAGCCTCTCTACAGTGCAAGACATAGAAAGCTGCAGATGAAGCCTCTCTCAGTGCAAGACATAGGAAAGCGCAGACGGAAGCCTCTCCACAGTTGCCCAAAACATAGGAAAGCCGCAGACGGAAGCCTCTCCTCAGTGCAAGACATAGGAAAGCCGCAGAAAAGGAAGCCTCTCCACAGTGCAAAAACATATGAAAGCTGCAGACGGAAGCCTCTCCCACATGCAAGACATATGAAAGCCGCAGACGGAACCTCTCCTCAGTGCAAGACATATGAAAGCTGCAGACGGGAAACCTCTCCTCATACAAGACATATGAAAGCTGCAGACAGAAGCCTCTCGACAGTGCAAGACATATGAAAGCCGCAGACGGAAGCCTCTCCTCAGTGCAAGACATAGGAAAGCCGCAGACGGAAGCCCTCTCCTCAGTGCATGACATAGGAAAGCCGAGACGAAGCCTCTCCTCAGTGCAAGACATAGGAAAACCGCAGACAGAAGCCTCTCCTCAGTGCAAAGCATAGGAAAGCCGCAGACAGAAAGCCTCTCCTCAGTGCAAGACATAGGAAAGCCGCATACAGTCTGCAAAAAACACATGAAGGATCCCAGACTAGAGAAATAAGATTCTCTGTCTGATGAGACGAAGATTGAACTATTGGTGTTAATTGTAAGCGGTGGAGAAAACCAGCCCTGCTCATCACCCTGCCCAAACAATCCCCAAAAAGCGACACATGGTGGTGGCAAACATCATGCTATGGAGGGGTTTTTCAGCTGCAGGAAAAGGACGACTGGTTTTCAGTTGAAGGAAAAGATGAATGTGGCCAAGTACAGAGATATCCTGGATGAAAGCCTCTCCCGACGCTCTGGAACCCCAGACTGGCCGAAGGTTCGTCTCCCAACAAGACAATGACTCTAAGCACACAGCTAAAATAACAAAGCAGCAGCTTCAGAACAAACCCTCCTGACTGGCCCAGCCAGAGCCCTGAACCTTAAACCCAACCGAGCATCTCTGGAGAGACTTGAAAATGGCGTCCACCAACATTCAAACCCTCCAACCTGAGGGAACGGAGAGGATCTGCAAGAAAGAGGCAGAGGATCCCCAAATCCGGGTGAAAAACTTGTTGCATCATTCCCAAGAAGACTCAATTTCTGTATAGCTCAAAAGGTGTTTCTACTCCATACTGAGCAAAGGGGCTGAATACTTATGACCATGTGATATTTCAGTTTTTTTTGTTTAATAAATTTGCAAAAATATCATTTCTGTTTATTTTTTTCTCTGAAGATGAGAGGGTGCAGAGTGTACATTAAAGGGGATGTATCGCTTCATCAGTTCGGCTGTTTTCTTGTAGTTTGATTCTCTCAGTTCCTGAAATCCAGGCATTCTTCCCCTCCCAGCTGGGTGTTTCTTTAACTGAAAGGGGAATGACATCATCCCTCCCTTCGCTGTTCATGCTCGCTCCCGAGTCAGTGTGTCCCCCCCCCTCTCTGTCTGCTTCCGCAAGTCACTGTGTCGGTCCTCTCCCTATGCAGTCTTATTTTGTAAGAGCTGCTTGTTTACATACCACAGGCCTGCATTCAGTCTAGACAGCCTTCTATGAACTCAGAGCACTGATCTCTTCTCCTCTCGCAGCTGGAGGTTTGTTACAGTTGAATCCAGTCTTCTATGAACTCCTCCAGAGCAGCACAGATCTGTTTCCATTCTATGTTTACACGCAGGAGCATTAGGCACCGAGGCACAATTCTGCTGTTTTCTGATTGTAGAAGCAGCTGCAGTGTCACTGAGGAGCTGTTGGCTGAATAGAGTAAAATTGTTGCCGGCCCCTTATTCTGAGTGAGAGAGGCAGGAATGCACGCTCCCGTGACCAGACAGAATGTAAATTAGTAGAGCCATCAGCCAATGAAATGCAAGGAGGTGGAATCCGACCGACATTAGGGAACAGTGTTTACAGAAAACGAATATAAGGAATACTGTGAAAACAAGACAGCTTTGCTAATGACATCCAATTGCAAAGTTGCGTGTTTTCACTGTCCGCTTATTCTGAAGACCATTTAATGAAATGATAAAACCCTTTTAATGAGCAAAAAAATGAACTGTTTGGATCTAACCAAATGGCTGCAAAGAAACAAAGAGTGAAAAATTTAAATGTGTCTGAATACTTCCCGTACCCGCTGTATCTTGCGCTCGCAATTCCGGGCTTGAATAAGGGGCGGATGCGGATGCGGGGGGGCGCAGCCCGCCGGCCCCATAGACTTGCATTATCCACGGCGCGTATTGCGCCTGGATAATGTGCAGGTGACTTTCTCCCCGCCCGGAGGATTCGCCGAGCGGGGAGGAGCGACGGAATCCACTGTTCTCTATGAGAACTGTGGATTATCGTAATTGCTGCGACGGATTGGGCCGTGTGAACGGCCCCTTATTGTTATCTCTCTCTGGGCTTGGCCTATTGCTTTGAGTGCAACACCTTATATACTGTTTTCCTTATGGCTGCAGAGACAGTTTAGGGCAGGCATCCTCAAACTGCGGCCCTCCAGCTGTTGGGAAACTACAACTCCCATCATGCATTTATATAATCTATAACAGTGGGAATGATGGGAGTTGTAGTTTCTCAACAGCTGGAAGGCCGCAGTCTGGTTTAGGGTTTCGGTTAGGTATTTGTTCCCGTGTGGGCTCGCCCATATCGGGATGTCTGCCCCACTTTGCAGGGTGTATATTTGTATTTCCTCACTTGTCGCGTGGACGCAGTCTAAACTTCACTTTCGCTGTTAAAAAAAATACATAGATAAAAAAAAAGTAAAAAAACTGCTATTTTTTTTACTATTTTCCTTCATATTATTAAAAAATGTAAATAAATGTCATAGAAAAATTCCATAAAAATAAATCCTAACAGAAAAAAGCTGAAGAAAATGACTGAGCGCGAACAAGCGGTAATAGCGTTTGAACCTATGTGTACTAAGGAAAACCGGCCTGGTCAGGAACTGGTTAAAGGGGTTTTGCCACCATGTAATGTTGACGTGGGATCTTCCAAAATGGGTATTTAATCACTTTTCTAAATATATGTGATTACAAAAAGTGAAGCCTCTGAGAGCTACAGCCTTCCTTACATGCCCTTAGTTTCCTGACAGTTTAAATTAGATATGATCAGGACATGACAGGAGCTGATCTGGCCGCGCTTGCGTGTTTGCACTTCTTATCCGATGACAGGGAACATGAAGGAGCTTACAAGGGGCTGGAGAGAAAGTGCAGTGTATGAGGCCGTCTGCTGTATAGAGAATCCACTGGTTGTAATGCATACATGCCAACTCTCCCGCTTTTGGCAGGGGGGGGGGGGTCCCGCTAATGGAGGTCCCCCCCGCCACCCCGGCAGAGTTGGCGAACCTCCCGCCGTCAGCAGGCAGTTCTTTAAATGACCGCGGCAACAGAGTAGCACTGGTGCGCTACTCTGGCGCCGCTCCTACAGGCGGGTGAAGTGGCCGCTCACCCGCCCGGCGAGTCTCACTGACTTGTGTGGCCGCAGCCGCACAGTCAGCTGCCGTACAGGGTGAAGGCAGGAGGGATCGTTCCCCTTCTCCCCCTGTATGTATAGCGCCGGTGTGCGCTGTACATACAGATCAGCGTCGCAGGGGAAGTGACGCGCGGCTGCACTCGGTCGGCCGGGAGATGTCCGGAGCTGGCCGTGCTGCAGGGAGCCTGGTGAGGTAAGTGGCTTTTATTATTTTATTTTTATTAGCTATAGGGGGGCAACTAACTGGCTACAATAAGGGGGCAACTACCTGACAACAAAGGGGGCAACTACTTGACAGCAAAGGGGGCAACTACCTGACAGCAAAGGGGGCAACTACCTGACACCAAAGGGGGCAACTACCTGACAGCAAAGAGGGCACCTACCTGACAGCAAAGAGGGCACTACCTGACAACAAAGCGGGCAGCTATCTGACTACAAAGGGGGCATCTACCTGGCTACAATGGGGGGTCTACCTGGTTTAAAAGAGGGCGTCCCCTGAAAAAAAAGGGGGTCAAATTGGTCAAAGGGGACCACCTAACAAAAAAGGGGGGCAACTACCTAAACAAAGGGACAACTCCCTGACACAAAGGGGGCACTACCTGACTACAAAGGGGGCACTACCTGGCTAAAAAGGGGGCATCTCCCGGGCTAAAAGGGGGGCTCTCCCGGGCAAAAATGGTGGCCTAACCTGGCTGCAAGGGGGCATCTACCAAAGCCTGGTAAGGGGCACAACCTGGTTATGGGGGGGGCTACTATTTGGGCTATAAGGAAACTACCTGGCTAGAGGGGGCATCTACCTGGCTTTCTTCAAAAGCCGTTATGCAGTTAGGTGGAGTGGGTGTGGCTTTTTTGAAGGGGCGGGGCACACTAACAAGATGGGCGTGGCCATGCACCGCCCTCTTTAATCTGCTGCTTTTCCACTTTCAAAAGTTGGCAACTATGTTGCAATGTTATTATTTGAGTAAACTTTAGAGAGGCTCCCTTCTTCCTCGTCCTCTGCTCACCCCCCATCCCTCTCCCCCATGACTCAGCGTGCTTTGTTTATATTCTCTGCTGACCAGAAAACAGGTAAGGAACTCACTTCGTGGCAAAACCCCTTTAAAGATACAGCAGGTTGTCTCTCCTACTTGCTTACAGGCAGGCTTCCTAGGTTATTGATCCCCTATGTCCTAGCAGCAGATGGCGGCTGGGTAGGCGGAGCACAGGGGTGGTCGGTAACCTAGGAAACCATCTGTAAACAAGCAGGAGAGATAACCTGCTGTATCTCTGAAAGGAAATGAGAGCTGTGTGTAGTAAGGTTGTGCATGTACCTCTGCCTGCAGGTTTATAGCTCATCAAGAAGAAGCAGAAGATTCAGGACAGAAACCTTGTAAAACAGACTACAGCTCCCAGTGTCCCGACAGCCGCGGGCATGATGGGAGTTGTAGTCCCTGTAATGAGCATGGTAGCTTTGGTGACAGGCGCGGGGCGGGGGCACGACAGCCGAGGTCTCACCTGTAGCTCCGTGTCGCGGACGATACTCTCCTGTCGCGATACACTCGGGATAAAGGTCCCGTCCCGGCGCAATGGCTCCGCCCACTCTCAGTCAACAGCATCGGTTGCCGGGGCAACGGGACCCCGCGAGCTGATTGGCAGGTTTGGATCTCGGGGGCTGTCCAATCACAGCGCCGGGAGGGCGCGCCGCGGCCAATGGGGAGCCGGGGGCACAGCGGCTGCGCCGTGACGTCACACGGCTGGGAGCCCGGCGCTGCCGCTGCGGTGTGCTCGCTAGAGGGGATTGGGCTCCCGCACCGTGGACATGGGGTAAGAGTCCGCCCAAGGAGCGCGGCTGCCGGCGGCTCGGGAGACTCATGAAGCGGCGGCATCCGGGGCGCGGGGAGACGTGAGCCGGCAGGTAAGTGCTGTGCCCGGGGTGGTCTCCCGCCCTGTGCGGCAGTGTCTGTCCGCGGAGAGCCGCCGCCGCCGGGGAAGTTTTGTGTGTGCGGTTTCCCGGGTTTGCGCGCCGGGCCCCTGGCCTCTTCTCCGGGTGCCTCACCTGCACTCACGGATGTATCGTCTCCTGCCGGAGCCCGGGAGCCATCCATGCAGGGCGGCTCTGGAGGACAACATGTCTCCTGCTCAAGTCACAGTGCATCCCTATGGGAGCTAAGGACAGGGGCACCCCTGGGGCAAGGAGCTGCGGGGTAAGAAGGGCACCTCTAGGGCGAGAAGCTGCGGGGCAGGTGGGCACCTCTAGGGCGAGGAGAAGCTGCGGGGCAGGGGGGCACCTCTAGGGCGAGAAGAAGCTGCGGGGCAGGTGGGGCAACCTCTAGGGGGAGGAGAAGCTTGCGGGCAAGGGGGGCACCTCTAGGGCGAGGAGAAGCTGCGGGGCAAGTGGGCACCTCTAGGGCGAGAAGAAGCTGCGGGGCAGGGGGGCACCTCTAGGGCGAGGAGAAGCTGCGGGGCAGTGGGCACCTCTAGGGCGAGGAGAAGCTGCGGGGCAGTGGGCACCTCTAGGGGAGGAGAACTGCGGGGGAGGTGGGCACCCCTAGGGCGAGGAGAAAGCTGCGGGCAGGGGGCACCTCTAGGGCGAGGAGAAGCTGCGGGGCACGTGGGCACCTCTAGGGCGAGGAGAAGCTGCGGGGCAGGGGGGCACCTCTAGGGCGAGGAGAAGCTGCGGGGCAGGGGGGCACCTCTAGGGCGAGGAGAAGCTGCGGGGCAGGTGGGCACCTCAGGGCGAAAGGGGAAGCTGCGGGAGGGGGCACCTCTAGGGCGAGGAGAAGCTGCAGGGCAGGTGGGCACCTCTAGGGCGAGGAGAAGCTGCGGGGCAGGGGGGCACCTCTAGGGCGAGGAGAAGCTGCGGGGCAGGGGGGCACCTCTAGGGCGAGGAGAAGCTGCGGGGCAGGGGGGCACCTCTAGGGCGAGGAGAAGTGCGGGCAGGGGGGGCACCTCTAGGGCGAGAAGAAGCTCGAGCAGGGGGCACTCTAGGGCGAGGAGAAGCTGCGGGGCAGGGGGGCACCTCTAGGGCGAGGAGAAGCTGCGGGGCAGGTGGGCACCTCTAGGGCGAGGAGAAGCTGCGGGGCAGGGTGGGGCACCTATAGGGCGAGGAGAAGCTGCGGGGCATGTGGGCACCTCTAGGGCGAGGAGAAGCTGCGGGGCAGGGGGGGGGCACCTCTAGGGGCGAGGAGAGCGCGGGGCAGGGGGGGGGCACCTCTAGGGGAGGAGAAGCTGCGGGGCTGGGGGGCACCTCTAGGGCGAGGAGAAGCTGCGGGCAGGGGGGGGGGCACCTCTAGGGCGAGGAGAAGCTGCGGGGCAGGGGGGGGCACCTCTAGGGCGAGGAGAAGCTGCGGGGCAGGGGGGGCACTGCTTGGGCAGAAGTTGCTAGGCTAGTGGGTACTGCTGGGGTAAGAAGCCTCTGGGCAGGTAGTTTGTCTTTTGCATCACTCCTAGAGTGGGCACCTGCCTGGCACTTGTATCCCGGAGGGAACATTCCTACTTGACACCTGAGTCCATCATAAGCAAGTAGCCCCCTGTCCCCAGTGTGCAGGTCACCAGCCGGGCACATGCTGCCCACTCTCGGTCCCCGCTGCCGGGGGCGCTGTGTCCCTTGGACTCGGCTTTATCTTGTTGTTTCCTCCTATTTCCTAAGAAAGGACTCTGGTTGTTTGGTTTCCTCTCTGAGGAGGGGGCACCGCGAGGGGCATGGACGCCCCGGATCCGCTGCTCTGTAGGCTTCCATGTGGTGCCCGTTGGGCCGCAGTCGCCGCTGTGTTGCCACCCTGGATGGGACTGGCTTCCTCATTTCACATTGGCAGTGCATTAAGTTTTACTAGCAGCGGTTTCTGCATCGTGCCAGCCTGTGCCAAGCCTCCTGTGAGGCTTCCTCGCCCTGTAGCAGCTCTCTGTCATGAAGGTCACCACTGACTCCTGCACAGTGCCAGGCTCTCTGCACCCCCAGAGGAGATGTGCCGGGGCTCTGCTGCTGGGCATCGCTCTGCCACCTCCGCTCTGACCCTTTGCCCCTCTCCATTGGCTCCTGGAGAGTGTTGGGGGGGGATCCTGAAGGTTGTGGGAAGATGCAACTACTGCAGCGCTGCAGACGGGAAGAGCGCTGCTCCCAGCCGGGCAGGTGTGTGCCGCCGCTGTGCTGGAGGAGGAATGCCAGGAATGCATGGGGGGTCCTGGATGTGCAGAGCCTGCCAGGGGCTCACGGATACCAGCAGCATGGCGCAATGCCTCTGTCTCCATCTCACATTGATGCCTCGTAACCAGCTCGTACTCGTGTAAAAGATGCAGCAGAGCCGAGTGTGTTATGCAGTGCAAAGTGTTGAGCTCTACTGTATCCCTGTATGTGCTTGTGTGACAGAAGTAGCAGAGCGGCGTGTGTGTATGTGTTCAGTTCTACTATATCTGTGCTTCTTTGATACAGCAGAGCTGTGTGTGCGCAATCCTGAAGGTCTCTGTTCTGCTGTATTCGTGTCTGTCCTTCTGTGGCAGATACAGCAGAGCGGAGTCTGTATATGCAGCTGTGCAGTGTTCAGCTCTTCTATAGGTCTATGTTCTTGATTAACAGATACAGCAGAGCTGTGTGTGCGCAATCCTGAAGGTCTCTGTTCTGCTGTATTCGTGTCTGTCCTTCTGTGGCAGATACAGCAGAGCGGAGTCTGTATATGCAGCTGTGCAGTGTTCAGCTCTTCTATAGGTCTATGTTCTTGATTAACAGATACAGCAGAGCTGTGTGTGCGCAATCCTGAAGGTCTCTGTGCTGCTGTATTTCTGTCTGTCCTTGTGTGGCAGATGCAGCAGAGCTGTGTGTGCAGCCCTGAAGGCCTCTGCTCTGCTGTATTTCTGTCTGTCCTTGTGTGGCAGATGCAGCAGAGCTGTGTGTGCAGCCCTGAAGGCCTCTGCTCTGCTGTATTTCTGTCTGTCCTTGTGTGGCAGATGCAGCAGAGCTGTGTGTGCAACCTTGATGGCCTTGGCTCTGCTGTATTTCTGTCTGTCCTTGTGTAGCAGATGCAGCAGAGCTGTGTGTGCAGCCCTGACGGCCTTGGCTCTGTTGTATTTCTGTCTGTCCTTGTCGGGCAGATGCAGCAGAGCCGAGTGTGTCTGCAGCTGTGCTCCGCTCTCTCCCCATACACACTTGGTGCTGCTTTCTGAAGGTCACGCTCTCCTCTAGGTGATTTAGGGTTAAGCCGGCAGCAGTTGGATTTCTTCCTGGTGTCTCCCTTCTCCATTCGGATGGGTCTGATTCATCGTTGCTGTGGCGCCGTGCCAGCCCCTCACATTGATAGAGATTGCAGTGTATTAGGTTTATGGGAAGCTGCCTGGGTTGTGTCGCTGCAGCCCCTGTAGATGTGGAGGCTGAGCCCCTGGCACCTTGTAATGCTCCGTCCATCGTCCATCCGTCCTGTACCTCCTGCCTCGCATAATAATTGTGGTTTGTTGGGTATAGCAGAAATTCTGAAACTTAGGCCTGGTTCACATCTGCATCAGTCGCCTCCGTCGCAGGGATGTCACTGGACCCATTAACATTTAGTGTGGACAGCACTGACTACAATACAGTCCATCGTGTTAAAGGGGGGTTCTCACCATAGACTTTGGCTTATCTATAAGATAGGTCATCCAAGACTGATAGGTGCTGGGCCAAGAGGCGGCATCCGCACCTATGTCGGGAACGGGCCAATGAAAGGATCTGCTCAGGATGGAGAGCTGGTTAACGCTCAATTCTTTTCTATGGATGTTCAGAGTATGGCTGAACACAGCGCTCCCCTGTACTGTGAACCCCCATAGAACAGAATGGAGAACACAGCGCTCCCCTGTACTGTGAACCCCCATAGAACAGAATGGAGAACACAGCGCTCCCCTGTACTGTCAACCCCCATAGAACAGAATGGAGAACACAGCGCTCCCCTGTACTGGGAACTCCCATAGAACAGAATGGAGAACACAGCGCTCCACTGTACTGCGAACCCCCATAGAACAGAATGGAGAACACAGAGCTCCCCTGTACTGGGAACTCCCATAGAACAGAATGGAGAACACACCGCTCCCCTGTACTGTGAACCCCCATAGAACAGAATGGAGAGCACAGCGCTCCCCTGTACTGTCAACCCCATAGAACAGAATGGAGAACACAGCGCTCCCCTGTACTGTGAACCCCCATAGAACAGAATGGAGAACACAGCGCTCCCCTGTACTGTGAACCCCATAGAACAGAATGGAGAACACAGCGCTCCCCTGTACTGTCAACCCCCATAGAACAGAATGGGAAACCCAGAGCTCCCCTGTACTGGGAACTCCCATAGAACAGAATGGAGAACACACCGCTCCCCTGTACTGGGAACCCCCATAGAACATATTGGAGAAAACAGCGCTCCCCTGTACTGTCAACCCCCATAGAACAGAATGGAGAACACAGCGCTCCCCTGTACTGTGAACCCCATAGAACAGAATGGAGAACACAGCGCTCCCCTGTACTGTGAACCCCCATAGAACAGAATGGAGAACACAGCGCCCCCTGTACTGTGAACCCCATAGAACAGAATGGAGAACACAAGCGCTCCCCTGTACTGTCAACCCCCATAGAACAGAATGGAGAACACAGCGCGTCCCCTGTACTGGAAACTCCCATAGAACAGAATGGAGAACACACCGCTCCCCTGTACTGGGAACTCCATAGAACAGAATGGAGAACACACCGCTCCCCTGTACTGGGAACTCCCATAGAACAGAATGGAGAACACAGCGCTCCCCTGTACTGGGAACTCCCATAGAACAGAAAGGAGAACACAGCGCTCCCCCTGTTCTTGGAACTCCCATAGAACAGAATGGAGAGAACACAGCGCTCCCCTGTACTGTGAACTCCCATAGAACAAAATGGAGCGGAGAGCGGACACATGGCCTACACTTTTGGGGCCCGTTCTGGAGATACAGGACTTGGTGTGTCCTAGCCCTATGCTATCTAGGTCTATGGTGGGATCACCCCTTTAACAGACTGACTGTTGCCTGCGCTGTTTGCCATCAGTTCTGACAAACCCCCCGATGCTGACGTGACCCCGGCTGCCGCCTCCGGGCACCTGTGTGGGCACTTGCTGTGGGCGTCTAGGAGTCCTGCATCTCAGACTGGATTCACATCGCTTGTTTTTCTGGAGCCACAACCACAGATTACCGAGCAGGAACCTGCGGGGGGGGGGGGGGGGGGGCGGCTTTGGTTTTTTAAGTGTTTTGCTTCCTTTTAGGCGCAGTTTTAGGGCTGATCCGCGTCCTGATGTTTTCTCCTGCACTTTTTTCCTGCCTGCATCACATGACACATAAGGAAGCCCAGCAGGGACTGAAGCGCACATATCCCTGACTCATCGGACACCTTGAATGCCTAAAGCTCCAGGGAGAGTCCTCTAAGTAAATTCAGCCGAATATAATCCATAGGGTCATGTAAACAAGGGGTCATCTCCGTCTGACAGTGATCAGCTGATCGCCCCAGGCCGTCTCCTGAGACCTGTAAAAATCTGCTGACCTTACAGTGGGAAGATCCGGCTGCTGTGAGGGAAATGCAGGATTACATGGCGGCCGCTTAGGTGCACCCCGACCATATCCTAAATGAAGCCCGAGTGCGTTAGAGCCGCAGCTTGTTAGGGTAAATCCACATGGGTTGCTTTTGTTGCAGAAAATTTTGCCAGCAAATCTGCAAAGAAATCCCCAAGATCATGCAGATTATGAAAGCTGATTTTCCTATAGAAATAGAAAATCTATTGGATCTGCTGCAAAATCCGCAACAAGACCTTACATGCAGCTTTTATTGCAAGTGTTGACTTTGTGGAAAAATAAGTTCACACAGGACAGATGTGCTGTGGATTTTGTTGTGGATTCGTTTCAGATCAGGGTATGTTTACATGTCGAACTGTAAGGGCGCGTTCTCACGGCACAGGACAAATACCGGTCGGTTTGCCGGCCGGTATTTGTCCTGTTTTGCGGCCGCCCCCACGGCCGCAGGGGGGACGGCTTTTCTCCGCTATGAGCCCTCCCCCTTCACATTGAGATGCACATATTCCGTCCGGACACCGGACTGAAGCTTGTGCTTCCACAATGTTTTGCGGCAAAACCGCTGGACGGAAAACCCGTGCAGTGGGGAATGCTGCAGGGGTTTTCCATAGAGCACAATTGTACTCATTTTTGGCCGGTTTTTCAGGTGGTCTGAAAAACCGCAAACCGGCTGAAAAACCGGCCGAAAACCTGTGTCGTGGGGACATGCCCTAAGGCTATGTTCACACAGTGTAATTGCAGGACGTATTTGACCCCGCAATTACGCCGGGTGTATGGGGGCGGCAGCCCACCGGTCTCATAGACATTATTCTCGGTGCGTATACACCATGAATAATTCACATGTCGCTTATCTCCCCCGCGTCGTATTGTCCGAGCGGGGAGAGGAGACGTGATCCATAGTTCTTTATGAGAACTGAGGATTACCGTAATGACCGGGACGAATCTCGCCCCGTATTGAGCGCAGTACGCCACGAATTACGGGCTGAAATACGTCCCAGAATAAGCCGTGTGAACATAGCCTTAGGGTACTGTGGGGAAAAATGTATTTAGCCAGCCACCAATTGTGCAAGTTCTCCCACTTACAAAGATGAGAGAGGCCTGTAATTGACATCATAGGTCGACCTCAACTATGAGAGACAAAATGAGAAAACAAATCCAGAAAATGATTTGGAAAGAATTTATTTGCAAATTATGGTGGAAAATAAGTATTTGGTCCCCTACAAACAAGCAAGATTTCTGGCTCTCACAGACCTGTAACTTCTTTAAAGGGGTTTTTCCACAAAGTAAAATTGACGTGGGAAGTTTGAAAATGAAATAATAAACATTTTCACCATTCATCATTATTAAGAATTTTGCACCGTTTTTGTTTTAGCTGCTCCTTTTGTGATCCATTGTTTACAGCTCGTCTCCAGGGGATATGACCAGGGATGAGAGCTCCTCACTCCTGGTCGCACATGCTCAGACATCACCTCTCTTCTCAGGCAGCTACTGAGTGTTCAAACCCCAGGTGCTGTCACTCTACTCCCGTCCTTTGTACTCCTTAGTAATTAGTCAAACAGTGCAAATAAATAAAAAAAAGAACCCTCAATGAAGTCTGTGCATTGATAAAGAGGAAAAAAACCAAACACATCTACTCTCTTCTCAGGCAGCTACTGAGTGTTCAAACCCCAGGTGCTGTCATTCTACTTCTGTCCTTTGGACTATTAAGTAATACGTTAAACAGTGCAGATAACAAAAAAAAGAAACCTCAATGAGGTCTGTGCATTGATAAAGAGAAAAAAAAAATCCACAGGTTAAGTTCCTGCAGGGATCTGAACCAAGGACCCTTGTGCTGTAAAGCAAAAATGTTACCTCTGAGCTACAGTGTAGCTGCTTATAGTTCTACACATAAACAGACCTTTCTTTCACTAGAGAGAGGAAAGGCCTGGTGACGTCATCCTACTGAGTCACATGATGTGCAATTCAAACAAATCACACACGCCCCCTTCTGAGCAGACAGAGCTGAAGAACTGGATTCAGGAGGTATGAAATGAGATTGTGGCAAAACCCCTTTAAGAGGCTCCTCTATCCTCCACTCATTACCTGTAATAATGGCAGCTGTTTGAACTTATCAGTATAAAAGACACCTGTCCACAAACTCAGTCACACTCCAAACTCAACTATGGTGAAGACCAAAGAGCTGTCGAAGGACATCAGAAACAAAATTGTAGCTTGCACCAGACTGGGAAGACTGAATCTGCAATAGGCAAGCAGTTTGGTGTGAAGAAATCAACTGTGGGAGCAATAATCTGAGGTCGGATTTCTGCCAAGGATTTTTACTTAGTGTTACTCACAAGATAGCCTCAGATCGGTGCAGCTAACCCTCATGGCTCCTGCTGGAGTAGAATCCACTCATGTTCATTCTTTTTTTTGCGTAATCCGAAAATCCTGTGGTGTGGAAAATCCGCGGTGTAGTTCACTGTGTTTACTACGGCACGAACTAACAATAACAAATCATATTGTACAAGAATTTTAACAAGGATTCCAACATGGAATCTCTGAATTCCTTGTTAAAATCCGTCGTGTGATGTTACTCTCATTGCAGATTTTTCTAGACAGTAAGTAAAATAGTCAGGAAAGGTTAGCCTGCAGATTTTAGTGCAGATTTTGCTTACTTCCTTCTTGAAGTCAATGCAGTAAAACTTTGCCCCATGTGAATGTAACCTTTGGGTATGTTCACACGGCTTATTTTCAGGCGTAATACGCGGCTTAATACGCGGCGAGATGGGCGCCGCAATTACCGTAATCCATAGCGTTCATAGAGCACTATGGATTACGCCTCCTCCCCCGCTCGTACAATACGATTGTATTGTACGCGCGGGGAGATAAGTGACATGATTTATTCACGGTGAATAGGCGGCGCGAGTAATGCATGTCAATGGGGCCGACGGGCTGCCGACCCCCCCGCACCTCGGGAATACGCGCTGATCAGCGCGACTCCCAAAACACCAGGCGTATTGCGCCGCGTGCTGTACGCACCGCAATGACGCCATGTGAACATAGCCTTAGGTGAATGCACATTGGAGGGATCTGCTGAAGATTTTCAGTAGGGTACGTCCACACGACAAAGCACGCCACGACCAAATCCGACAATTTTCAAATTTTGAATCCTAAACCGCATTGTCCGACTATTTGAACAGTATTTTACACAAGGAGCAGAGGATTTTTAACTCTTTTTGTTTATTGGTGCAGTTTTCAAATTTGGTTTTTCTATTGTTTTTTTGAATCATAGCGCACTACTGAGGTTTTGGACACGGATCTGCATGGAAAAAAAAAGCGCACAAAGCTTTCTGGTCGTTTTTTCATGTCACCCTATTGACTTCCATAGTAAATTTTCTGTTTTTTTTCCAGTGAAATAAAGCGGGAGATTGAGGATGTTCTAATTTTTTGAAATCCAATCTCAGAAAATCCGAGTCGTGTGGACTGCAGCGGGGATTATCCATTGGGGCCTATGGGGATGGTTTTACAGTCGGTTTTTAAAATACGAATCCTCGTGGATTTCCCACTGGGTGACGCCTGTCGTGTGGACGGACCCTTCTGGAGAATTTTCGGCACATTACAGTATCCACACTCGGAGGCGTAACATACAGCTTCTGGGCCCCAGTGCAAAATCTATAGCGGGGCCCCCACCTAACCATATACCACTTATAATACTGGTGTTTTCCTATGTTGTAGAGGGCACTTTGGGCCCCCTCAGACTCCAGGACCCGGTAATGACTGCTACCTCTGCACCCCCTATAGTTACGCCCCTGTCCACACTATAACGTGGATCTGCGTTTACAAATCCCATGCAATGTAGTGTAAATTTCCATGTGGATATTGACCTGTACTGCAGATCTGCAGCGCGTCGGTTTCTTTTGTGGATTTTAGCAGATTTTTGCAGATTTACTGTGGAAACTTTCTGCAGCTCATCCGTCCAGTGCGCATTCATTCTTAGGCCATGTTCACACGGCTTAATTGCCTTACGCCCCGCTATTACGCCCTGTGGCGGGGGGGGGGCGGGGGGGGGGGGCACCTCGCCGGCCCATAACATTCAGTACTAGTGGGGCCCTATGCGCCCCTGGTAATTACTGTCCCTTTTCCCCGCCCCGGGGGATTTTGCGGCAGGGAGGAGGGGACGTAAAATAGTTTTTATGAACTGTGGTTTTTCCCTTGTGGGACGGCAATACGGCGCAAATTATGGGCTGAAATACGTCCCATTTTAAGCCGTGTGAACATAACCTTATGGTGCGGATTCCACTCGGCAAATCCTCCACGTCTGGATTTGGCTCTGTTCTGGGCTCTAGATTGGGGGGCATTGCCGCACAGGATAATAAGAATAGGGGGTGACCGTGCCGGAGTCCCCACAAAAGGTGCAGTTGTTATTCACTGCTTAGGTGACGGGACGGATGTGATCGTTAGGGGGTTTCCTTTTCGTGGTCTGGAGAAGCCGGGTGAAATCCAAAAAGGCAGGGGGTTAAAAATGCGGCCCTCCCGCTGTTGGGAAACTACAACTCCCATCATGCCCACTGTTTATAGATTATACAAATGCATGATGGGAGTTGTAGTTTCCCAACAGCTGAAGGGCCGCAGTTTGAGACCCCTGCAGTAGAGGATTTCGTCTGGAAGCGGATAGGACGGGCCCTTTAAACAAAGGCTTTTGTATGGAGGTGGTGAGGATGTAGGGTGAGGAGATTGAACGGTCTTATTCTTAAATTGCAGGGTGTGTCACTTACTCCAAAACATTGACCCAGCGGGAGCCAAGGGCCCTGGCAGCGGGACAGATCTGGATGTACACAGCTGGCTTGTACTTCTCCAGCCGCTGCTGGAATGAGAGCTGGGAGGTCTAGTGAGTAAGAAGCTGCTGAGCCCGCTGTGCTGTGGTCACTACTGTAATACCTGGAGACTCTACATAACAGGCCCCGTACAGTGGAGGCTGCGGGCACAAGTGCTATCAGTGGCCCCCAGAGAGAAGCGCCTGCTCAGGTGGCTGTGAAGAATGTGGAGCGGACGACCACTGAGTAATGGAAATCCTGACCGGGTAAGGGTGTAGGACCAGAAGCAAACCTGGGCCTGAGCCGCTGTTGTCAGACTACAACTCCCAGCCTCCGCTGCACAGCTACAGCTTGGGGTTTTGGCACTTTGTGACCGCCATTTTCATAACTGTGGTTTGATTTCAACTTTTTTTTTTTTGCTTGAACAACTGAATATCACATTTTTTGTGACTTTTTTTTTCTCTGTCTTCTTTATTGGGGTATTCTCACCACATTGATTAGCTTTAAAGGGGTTGTCTCACTATAAGAATTGCTTTTTATGTTAAAGATCTTGCAAAAACAAGTCACTTTGCACTTTGCAGTATGTGTCCATTAACAGTGTCCTACCTATTCTAGATTATCCCTCTTGTATGGGCTGCACAGCTCCCAGGGTCCTATAGCTACAGACCTGTTTGATCTCTCCTGATAGGCTGCCAGCACTGATTGCTATAGCTACAGACCTGTTTCATCTCTCCTAATAGGTTGCCAGCACTGGTTGCTATAGCCGCACACCTGTTTAATCTATCCTGATAGACTGCGAGCACTGGTTGCTATAGCTACAGTCCGGTTTGATCTCTCCTGATAGGCTGTCAGCACTGGTTGCTCTAGCTACAGACCTGGCTTCTACTGCAGCCTAGTAGAAGCCAGTAAACACTCCCCTGAATTCAAAGTGAAACCAGGACGAATCAGTGTAGTGAGACAACCCCTTTAATCATGATTATTACCAAATACGTTGCTGTTCTGATTTTGCTTTAGGGCAGTTCTTATCTCTTGCTTGTTTACAGAAGATTTCCTAGGTTATGGACAACCTTTTCCTGCTCCAGCAGCCCTGGCCAGGATGGTATTGTCACTTCCTGCTGTGTTTTATGAACAGGATGGAGCTTGTTTGCTGCTTAATGACAAACTTTAACCCTTTAAGTCTGTAGCCTTGTGCCCTGCTGTTTAAACCCCTCCATCACCAATTTCCATCTAACAGGCTCAGCTATGAATAGTAGAGCTGGAATGTCAGTCACTGCTGTAGAACTGCCCACAGCCTGAACAGGAATTGTGAACCTGAAGCTGGCTGGGCTCTGTGAAACAACCTAGTGAGTGCACCCCTTTAAAGCTTTTCTTATTCCAAACATTAAAGGGGTTATCTCACTACAAGGATTGCTGCTTTTTATGTTAAAGAGCTTGGAAAAACAAGTCACTTTGCAATATGTGTCCATGAACAGTGTCCTCTCTATTCCTAGATATCCCCTCTTGTATGGGCTGCATCAGCTCCACAGGTCGCTATAGATACAGACCTGTTCAATCTCTCCTAATAGGCTGCCAGCACTGGTTGCTATAGCTACAGACCTGTTTGAGCTATCCTGATAGGCTGCCAGCACTGGTTGCTATAGCTACAGACCTTTGACTTCCTAATAGGCTGCCGCACTGGTTGCTATAGCTACAGACCTTCTTCTACTGCAGCCTAGAAAAAGCCAGTAAACACATCCCTGAATTCAAAGTGAAAACCAAGAAAACAGGACTGAGGTGAGAGGAATCAATGTAGTGAGACAACCCCTTTAATGTAGTATCCACAAGATGTCATTAACGCCTGGTAGGTGTCGGTCCTAGAGGTGGGACTAGCACCTATCCCCTTTCCTGCTTGATGACGTGGTCGCCACCATAAGGCTAGGGCTGTGCCGTGTCTCCTGTGACAGAATTGTGCGATTTCTTGCATTGGTCTTGCATGTGACTCTATAAGGAAGCATTGGTGTCGGTTGTCGGTCGGGAAATTTTAACCCACATCATTGGTGACTCTGTTGCAGAAGTTTTGTAGCCTACGGTTAATGTTACACAGGGGCAATGAGAGATAGTAAATGTGGACCTGCAAACAGCAGGAAGACTCCATTCGCATCACGTTTCTCGTCCCCATTTGTGGTATATGTTGGGATAACATTTAAAAAAAAAAAAAAAAAAGTATATTGACAGATATTGTGCCAGGACCGTGTTGGGGCTGTAGAGAGTTATAGGGCACAGTAGGCATTGGTCTACCACCCTTCTGTGTCCGCTGCCCATGGTGTATACGGTTGGTAAATAGGGCAAACATGGTCCAAATTGGACTTTTTTTTTGCCCTGTAGATCTTTATGGCCTCATCATGGCTCACCGCGGTATCCGTTGGGATACACTTTTTTTCTTTTTTTTTTTTTTTACGTTACCCTGACAGATCCACTGAACGGGGACGAGAGTTGTGATGCCAATTGGGCCAAATCCAAACCTTCTAGATTTCTGCCCCACCACATTCTCAACACTGTAGTCGGAGCCTAAATCACCAGAACTGCATCGCCGACATGTGCGGCCACTTTCAGTAGCTCGAGAGGTTTGGGGCTGTGTTGTGGTTGCTCTTATGGTGCTTGGTTGTTGTAAGCTGAAGGGGTCTCCTTTTGGGTCAGTAGAGGTCCTGGCCTTTTCAGATCAGTAGGTGATGACTTTTTTTAAAATTTATTTTTTGCATTTAAATGGCACCAGCATATTCTGCAGCGCGGTACAGGGGGGACCATTACTCATATGAGCCCCTTTCTGTCAGGGCTGTGGAGTCGGCAAGCCAAAGCCCCGACTCAGATTCCTCAATTTCCCAAACACACTCCTCATGGGATGAGGCTGAAGCTATAGGAGCAGCAGCACTGGCCGGACCCAATTCCTCTTGCTCTTTGCATCGAACTAACTGGATCAACTTTTTATATATTTTGGGAGTGGGAGTCGGTCCATTTTATGACGACTCCGACTCCTGCAAAATAGGCACCGACTCCACAGCCCTGGTTTCTGTGATTGTGGGTACCCAGAGGAAACCCACCCAAACACGGAGAGTGCATACAACGCTCTGCAGATGTTGTCATTAGTTGGATTTAAACCAAGGATCCCCGCACTGCAGGGCGGCAGTGCCAACCCCTGAGCCACCTGATCCATTATCACCTGTACTGGGAGCACCTGGAAGGATCAATAGCTATTATATTATTAAAAATTATTATTAAAAATTTTATATTTTTTTTTGGGGCCCCCTTTGGTTCCAGGCGCTGTACATTCAGGGTTTCATACATAACTTTGGGTCAAACAATTTACAAAGGTGACAAATTAATAACTAACAACGGGTACAGAAGGAGAGAGGGCCCGGGCCCGTGAGGGCTTACAATCTACAAGGAAGATCGGAAGAGACAGAAGGTGAGGGGCAGACATGTTTGGGGGCCGGTGTACTGGTGGTGGGGTTATTGTTTATAGCTCCTGAAGAAAAATGGGTTTTCAGGTTGCTTTTGAGGCTGTGAAGTGGAGGAGAGTCTGATGTGTTGGGGCAGTGATTTTCCAGAGTGTGGGGAAGCACGGAGAATCTTGGAGACGGTTATGTGAGAGCTGATACAGGGAGCAGAGGAAAAAGGTCTGTTTAGGAGCGGAGATTGCGTGAGGGGGGTTCTGGAGATTAGAGTAGAGATTATGAGGGGGGGAGGTATGGAGCCTTGTAGGTCAGGGTTAGTAACTTGAACTGGAATTCGTTTGGGCAATGGAGCCAGTGAAGGGATTGGCAGAGAGGAGAGGCAGAGGAGTAGCGAGGAGAGAGGTGAATCAGACGGGCAGCAAAGTTAAGGATGGGTTGGAGGGAGCGAGGGTGCTAGCGGGAGGCCAGGAAGGATGTTGCATAGTCAGGCGTGAGATGACGAGGGCATGGACCAGCATTTTGTGTTTTAGTTAAAGGGAAAGAGCGGATACGGGAGATATTTTTCAGGTGGAGGCGGCAGGCAGAGGAAAGGGGTTTGGATGTGCGGTTTGAAGGACAGAATTGGAGTCCAGGTTATCCCAAGGCAGCGGACCTGGGGGGGGTTGCCTGGTGTAGAGAGAAACAGGTGGGGGGATGGAGGGGAACGGTGGGAAGAGATGATTAATTTTCATTATTCAGGGGGTGGGAGAATAGGAGGAAATGGAGGGAAAAACATCGGGATCCGGGAGAGTAGAGAGGTAAATCTGGGCCGGGGATGTAGAGTTGGGTATCATCACTACAGGTGGTAATAAAAGCCGTGGAGGGTATGAGCTACCGGCCAAGGTGTAGATAGAGAAGGGGTAGGGAAACCCGGACTGACCCTTGGGACACCAACAGAGAGAGGCGGGGAGGAGGTTTGGGGCGAGAATGAGAGACCTGAAAGTCCGATCAGTGAGGTACGAGGAGATCCAGGAAAGAGCCAAGTCCGTGATGCCGAGGGAGGAGAGGATGTGTAGGAGGAAGAATTTGGGGACAGTGTCAAAGGCAGAGGAAAGGTCTAGGAGGAGAAGCACAGAGTGGTGGAGTGAGGCTTTAGCAGTTACTAGGTCATTGCAATCAGCATAGTACGGTGATTTATCAGACTGTGTCCCCTGTAGGAGCCTCTGCCTCACGTTCTGCCACAGGACGGCTGCAGCGCTTCCATTAATTT
>JAODAL010058450.1:0-22083 GCA_025379985.1 Phyllomedusa bahiana
TTTCCAGCACTTTTTAATCTGTGGGTCAGACAGGTTTAATGGTCATACTGCGGTAAAGGACAGATATAGTTAAAGTCCAGTTAAACTAAAATGGTGATTGAAAGACTCCTTTTTCCGGCACTTTTAATCTGGGGTCATGCAGGTTTGGGGCTCATGCTGCGTTCCAGGACAGGGATATTCAATGTCCAGTTCAAGTAAAATGATGGTTCAAATCATACTGCCTTCTGGCACTTTTTAATTTGTGGGTCATGCAGATTTAAGGGTCATGCTGTGGTGCAAGACAGGGATAGTGAATGGTCTGTGATTTTTTTTCTGTGGCTTTTATAACCTAAGTGTGTTGCCTAAGATGTAGCACGTATCCATTTGACTGTTGTGGATGTTAATTCCAGCTTCTCCATCCCTGTTTGGGTGTAAGAATGAAGGTGTTGTTCCTCTCCCATAGACTTTAATGGTCATCGGCGATAATCTATTATCGACTATCGGATATCTTATTGATAATTGCCGATATTGACTATCGACCCGATGACGATAGTCAACATAATCGCTCATCACTACACGGCGCCCCTTAATGAGCCTCCGAACCCGGAAGTCGCCATCCAAGGGCCGGCGCGCCGGAAGACGCAGCTGTGGAACGCAAGTGGAGCGCATAGTTAAAGCCGCACATGCGCAATGGAAAGATGAGCGCCGCAATAGGAAAGAACAAGTAGAGTAATGACAGTAAGTGTAAAATGAACCAAGAAGGGGAACGCAGTAAAAAGAAAGAGTGGGGAAGCAGTAAATAGATGAAATAGGAATGGATGAGAGAAATAAAAGGAGAAATAAGAATAAAGGGCAAGAGATGAAAACGAAAGAGTGGAAAAAAAGGGGGTAAACATATAGACAAAGGAAAGTAAAGGAAAGGAGCATAAAAAAGAAAATGTAGAAAATAATTAGGAAGATAAAAGTATGATAATGAGTAAAAAGCACATAAAGAGAAGAGGAATTTTACCACTACTGGACCCAGGATATGAGTCATCTTTTCTGTAACAGAAAACAAGATAGTATAAATACATATTCAATATAGTACAATACAGTATATAAAATGATAAGATATCGGAGTACCAATAATCTAATATGATATACAATCGAATAAAGGCAAATATAGAGGGAAAGATAGAACATGCGAAAAAGGAGTATACAAAAAGAATACCATGGGCCATGATACAATAAATTAGCAAAAGACTAATATACTAGTACATTAGTAGTCGACACAGTATCTTATAAATAAACTCTATCAAATTCCCTGTTCAGACCGAGAGGTTGTAAAGTCTGGAGGGTATAGATCCAATATGATTCCCTACGTTTAAGGAGAGTAATACGGTCACCACCCCTGCGAGGACGTTGTACTTGTTCTAGAACCTGGAACCGTAGTTGTGTGATATTGTAGTTGTATGCATGAAAATGGGCTGGGATAGGTAATAGCAGGTCCTGACGACGAATTGTGGATTTGTGTTGTGAGATACGATCTTTGATACGGCGGCTGGTTTCGCCTACATACGCCAATCCACACGGGCACTTGATGATGTAAACAACAAAGAGTCGCATGTAAAAAAACCTTTAATCGGATATTTCCGTCCTGTTCGGGGATGTGTGACAAACTCTCCCTTGTTAACTGATGAACATTGTGCACAATTCAGGCACGGAAAAGTGCCTCTCCTTTGTGTCTGTAGGACTGTGTGTCTAGGTATTTTGTTCAGGCTACCAATTCCACCTTTACCAAGTGATCTCTAAGATTGCGGTCCTGTTTGAAACTCTTTATGGGAGGGGGTCTCAAACTCTTTAATAGAAGGGTAAGCTTTTTGTAAAATTGACCAATGTTTACGAATAATGTGTGTCACCTTCTTACTGAAGGGATGATATTTTAAAATACATGGAATCCGTGAAGTGTTGTCACGTGAGTTTGAGGTCTACTGAATTGTTGTCGGAGTCTCTTTTAGGGGCGCCGTGCGCTGCAGATAGACGCGCTCTCCTTCTCCTCATGCCCGTACACTTTGTAAGTATTATTTTTCTACTCATAGCACTGATCTGGGGTTTTCCTTTTCTATTTTTGTTATGAGACTTCTACGCTCTACTTTTTATTTTTACTCTTTATTAGCCTCATTTACTTATATAGTGGGTTACCTTATTACTTATTACCCTATTGGTCTCATGTTTCCATTACCCTCTATAATTTCCCTCTTCTAATCTTCTTATTTTCTTGTTTTTCATTCAGCCATATCTTGTTCTATATAACTGTGGCACCTCCTATCTCTTTTTTTCATATATACTTACCTATATACTGTTTCCTGGTTATTCTATTCTACTACCTTTTTTTACAACACTATCATATATTTCAGTGGTTCTCTTATCCTTTTATTTTATTGCTCTGTAGTATATACATACATACATAGATATTCACATATCTCTTCTTTTCTCATTATCTCTTTTTATTTCTTCTTTTTTTACTTCCTTTCCCCTTTTCCCTTTCTCTCGTTTTCTTTTCTGTTTCTGTTTTAATTTTCCTGCTTATATATCCCTCTTAGCTTGTTCCTATAGGCTCTCTTCTTCGTTTATTCTTTTTTATTACAGCTCTGCTCAATCTCTGTTCTCTCCAATCTATTATTTATTTGCTCTATATATTCATGCCCTCCTACGTTCCACACACAGGTCCCTGAGGAAGGCCTAACCAGGCCGAAACGTCGGACTATTATGTGGGCATTTCTATCCTACCACTGTATCTACTGTATATAAATGGAGAGCTGACAAACTATTGTGTCTACTAATAAAACCTTTTGCATAATTATACACAAGGAGTGCCGTGGATTTTCTATACATCAGAATAGTGGCCGAGGCAGGTAGTTTGAATCCAGACTCATTTCTCAAAGCTTTGGCGAGGCGTCATGGCTGATGTAATCTGATGCCTAAGGCATTGGTGTGTGGAAATCCAGGCCGATATATATGCCTGATTCATGTTGACAAAGGTCAGTCGCTCCACATTTCCGGTGGACAAGCGGGTTCTCCTTGGGGTAACGATGGCCCCTGCCGCACTGAACACCTGCTTTGATGCCACACTACTGGCCGGGCAGGACAGCTTCTCCACTGCAAACTTGGAAAGTTGCAGCCACACTTCCAGTTTGGCTGCCGAGTAGCCCAGCGGATCTTCTAACTGGGGTGGCAGAGTGCTGTCCAAATAGGCCACCACCTGTTGGTTCAGGGTCTAATCCAGGTCCTGCTGCTGCTGCTGTTGGTGAGTGCCATCGTCACTAGGCGGGTGAAGGACGCTACTCATCAGCGACTCCAGACATAGGCTGCTGCTGATGGAGCTGGTACTGCTCCGACCCCCCCCGCCCCCACACACACACACACCTTCCCCCAGCAGCCGTGGCAGTGGTACGTGAGCGCTGAGGAACCCCCCGGTCAGACTTGTTAGAGGATGGACCATGCTGTACATAGGCAACGGCCAACTGACTACGGAGGATTTTTCTATACTATTTGAGTTTGTCCTCCCTCTCAGCAGCTGGAAAAAAGGCTCACATTTTGGACCGGTAGCGAGGGTCCAAGAGGGTGGAGAGCCAGAAGTCATCCCTCTGCCGGATAGTGACTATTCGGCCGTCATTAGCCCGGCAAATCAGCATGCTGCGGGCCATGTGCGCAAGTGACTCTGAGGGACTCCCTGCCTCCATCTCCACTGTATACTGCCACGGTGCTTGGGGGTCATCTGCCTCGTCTTCCTCATCTGCATCTACCTCCTCCAGCTGCTCCTGCTCCTCCTCTCCTGTCACAAGGGTAGAAAAAACACTCATTTCACAAGACAATGCTTGTGTTCCAATGTCGTCGTCCTCCTCCTCCTCCAGTTCAGTCCCCACCGAACTCATTTGGCCTCGAGATGCAGTCGCCACGTCTCCAGCCCACTGCCCAGACAGATTTTTCAGCATCTGTTCCAGGACATGAAGCAGTGGAATGACGTTATTAATCCCGTAGTCCTGGCATCTGACAAATAACGTCCACTCCTCGAATGGCCTCAGGAGATGGCAGGTGTTACACATGAGCTGCCACTGGCTGACATCAAAGTTACACAGGGGAGTACTTCTGTCTGCCTGTACGATCAAAAATCGTTAATGGCCCTTCTCTGTTCATACAGTCGGTCTAACATGTGCAGGCTAGAAATCCAACGGGTGGAAACATCGCATATCATCGTGTGTTGGGGAAGGCCGTTCTGCTGCTGCAACTCGAGGAGGGTGTGCCTGGCTTTGTAGGAATCGATGAAGTGCATGCACAGTTTCTTGGCCATTTTCAAGTGGAAGACTTCAGGAACCTTTTCACAACCAGATTGAACACCTGTGCCATGCAGGGCGCATGGAACATCCCTCCTCGGTGCAGCTTGGACACCATGTTCCTCCCATTGTCCGTCACCATGGTTCTGATTTGCAGTTGGCGCGTAGAAAGCCACACATCGATTTCTTGCTGTGTGACGCTGAGCAGTTCCTTCCCTGTGTGATTTCGTTCACCGAGGCAAACCAGGTGTAGAACTGCATGACACCGCTGTGCCCTACACATGTGGTATGATGGAGCAGCACTTGTGGAGGCTGAGGTAGTGGTGGAGGAGGCGGCGGACATTGGCGCAGGAGCAGCAGTTTGACAACGTGGAGGAGAAAGCGGTGTCTCCTGTTCAAGTTATTGGTGTAGCTGGGCAGGAAGCACATTCACCCAGTGGGCCGTAAAGGACATGTAGTGTCCCTGACCGTAGTTACAGCTCCACATGTCCGCACTCCAGTACACCTTGGAAGGAACCGATAGGCACGATGACTGGACCACCTTCTGTTCTACATATTTGTGAAGGGCTGGTACTGTCTTTTTGAAAAATAAATTATGGCTTGGAACTCTCCACCTTGGCTCGGCACATGCCATTAATTCTCTGAACGGTGCAGAGTCCACCACTTGGAAAGGGAGGGACTACAGTACCACCAACTTGGACAGGAGCACGGTCAGCTTCTGCACCTTATGATGGTTGGACACATACTGTTGTCTCATTGAAATCGCCTCATTGAACAACTGCTCGCACCATGAGTAGGGAGGAGCAGGAACATCTGGACCGGGAAATGATGGCAAAGACAAACAGCTCCCTTCTGCAGAGGTGGTGGAGCCTTGACTGGCTGCAATGGCATGCGCGCCACTGGGTGCTGCTGCTGCTGCTGTTGCTGCGGCGGCAGGATGGACCACCACATCTGAGACACGTTTCTCACTGGCCACTGGATGGTGACGCTGCATGTGTTGACGCAGGGCCGTGGTGCCAATGTTAGTTCCCTGGCCACACTTCACTTTCTGCCCACAGATTCTACATATACCCATGTTTGGCTCCTCCGGTGTCTTAGCAAAAATCTGCAACATGGCCGAGTAGGTGATTTTACCGCCAACGCTCCGCACTGAGTGACTACTAACGCCGCTGCCTCTGTAAGATCCTGTGCTGCTACTTTCTTGGAACTGCAAAGAGGGTCGTCTACGCCGTGGCCGTTTGGCTCCCGACCCCGCACTGCTGCAACCCTGCTGACTCACGGCCACACGAACCACTTGCTGGCTGCGCCGCTGCCTGACGCGCAAGCAGACGCCCTCTTCTCCTGACTAGTGTTGAGCGATTATTATCGACAAAGTTGAAATCGGCACAGTTTTTATGTTGATCGGAATTTTCCAATCATGCGATAATTTAGGTGAGAATCTGCGTATAATCTATTACTATCGCGCCATTTTCGGCACTTCCTGTCAATTTGGCAGCCAGCAAATCAGCTTAGAGCATAGAGCAGGGTGAGCTGGGTGTGCGACGTCATGACTGTTATGTGTATGGTTGTCATTGGCTGGAAAAATCACATGACCTCGTTTTGCATAGAACAGCAGGACGCAGGACGTGTGTTAGCCTTCTCCTCAATACAGCTCAGCGACACAGTTCTCTTTGTTCACACAGACAACTATGCTTTTAGCTGTGAACATTAGAACATAGGTAGATTAGAGAATTTCAGTTCTTAGTTAGCTATGCTGAGATTTTTAAAGAAGCATCTAGCGCCGTACAGCTGCGGGAGTGGGGAGTGGGGGGAGGGTGCGGGCGAACACAGACAGACCGGCAGGCTTTTGAAAGGAGAGTGCAGAGTTTGAAGCCCAGACTGCTTTGAACCTGCATTGAAATGGCTTTTTTTTTTACCAGTTTTTGGCCAGTTTTTGGTGAAATAGTACCTTGTATTTTATACAGCCCAGTTTTCATCAAAGACCCACCTTGTACTTATATTAGGATACAGAACTTTTCTAGTAACTGCAGGTGTATTTCATAGGTGCAAAAACCACCTTTTATTATCCGTACACGATTTAATTAGTTTTTTTTTTCACTTTTGTGCAGCCCAGTTTTGTTCATAGACCTACCTTGTACTTACAATATGATAGAGAACTTTTCTAGTCACTGCAGGTGTATTTTATAGGTGCAAAAACCACCTTTTATTATCCGTACACAATTTAATTAGGTTTTTTTTTTCACTTTGGCGCAGGCCATTTTTGTTCAAAGACCCACCTTGTACTGACATTAGGATAGAGAAATTGGAAAGTAATTGCTGTTGTATTTCATAGGTGCAAAACCCACCTTTTATTATCCGTACACAATTTAATTAGGTGTTTTTCACTTTGGCGCAGGCCAGTTTTGTTCGAAGACCCAACTTGTACTTATATTAGGATACAGAAATTTGCTAGCAATTGCAGGTGTATTTCATTGGTGCAAAAACGTCCTTTTCCTATCCGTATAACATTTAAATAGCTGTAATGCACTTTGGTTCGCCCCAGTTTTTTTTAAATAGCCACCTTGTACTTGAATTTGGATACAGAAATTTCGTAGTTACTGTTGGTGTATTTCATTGGTGCAAAAACCACCGTTTGTTATCCGTATAACTTTTAAATAGCTTATTGCACGTGTTGCAGCCCTAGTTTTTTTCAAATAGCCACGTTGTACGACAATTCTGATAGAAACATTTTCTAGCAACTGTTCTTGTTTGTCATTGCTGCAATAAACACAATTTCTCATCCGTGTAACTTCTGAATAGTTTTATTGCGCTCGGTGAATCTCAGTATGGCGCAGTAGTAAATCTCCAACTGGGCAGTAGTAAATCTCTGGGTCTGAAGGAAGAACACTGTTGATTTTGTCTTACAGTTCTTCCACCAGACCGCATTTCACAGGTATTCGCTAGAAACATTTCAGTTTCTAATCCTAGTTGGCTGTAGGAAATTAGAGGGATTTAAGAATAGCTGTGAGCTTTTAATAAGAGACTGTCAAAAACTCTTCCATACTTTCTTAAATTTTTATCTTTCTGAACATGGAGCGAAATGCAGGTGGTAAGCGAGCAAAGAGGGGTGTAAGACATGGAGGTAGAGGTACGAGAGAAGGTGCTCCTTCCAGTGCTGGCGACAACACGCAAGCCAGCGGATCGTCGGTTGCAGGACCGTCAGGCCTGTCATCGCTGGGTCAGGGCCCTGTGAATCTCAGTAACGAACAGCATCGCCAATCTGTTCTTCAGTGGTTAATGCAACCTTCCAGCAGTCTTACCTCCTCGTCCTCCCAGTCACGGCCACAAATATCGTCATCATCATCGTCAGCATCCGTCCAACATAAAGCGAAAGCAGCACAAATGTCAACTCGTGTACCACCACTGTGGATAATCCATTTTCTGAAGACCTCTTTGATGGCAAAATGCGGTTGGGGTCAGAAGGCATGTTAAGAGATCAAGAGGCCAAAGAGGATGATTTTGTCTGCTCTGACGCCCAATTGCTGATGCCATCAGAGGAGGAGAAGGAAGTCGGTCCATCGGCAAAAATCCCGGGCGGTCGGCAACGCCTTGCAGTGCCTCTTTCTTGTAGCCCGCAGCTCCTGGATGAAGAATGTCAAGACAACAAAGTCACCTGTGTTGATGATGATGATGACGACGATGACATTGCGTATCCAACGTGGTCTTTTCCGCAGAATTTGTTTGCGAGTGCTTCATCACTGGACGAGGATGAAGATGATGAAGTTATGTCAGTACGGGTCCCGCCTCAAAAAGGGAGAGGGCGGTCGCAGAAGTCCACTGAGATGATTCCACCAGTCACGATCAGCGGAAACAACGCTTCTCGCTTATCGCCGTCAAAAAGGTCCAGGACCTCTCGAGCCTGGGACTTTTTCGAGCAAGCCTCTGATTCACCCAGTGATGTCATATGCCGCCTTTGCCGTAAACGAATCAGTAGAGGGAAGAATCTTAGGAGTTTAACCACCACCAACATGTCTAGTCACATACAGCGAATGCATGAGTTAAAATGGAGGGAACACTTGGCCAAAAAAGGCAACGCCGATGTCAGGATTCCAACCACTGTCACACCCTCTGTCTTCATCTCCTCCGCCACTACTAAGCGTTCCTCAGCTGCCCATGTCTCTCAGAGTCATGATCAGGGATCAGCCTCCGCTTCAGCCTCCACCGTCGCCCAAGTTCCACCAGCACCACCAGAGACCTATCCTACCCATTCTTCTTCCACCAGTTTGATGACCTGCACACCGTACAGCGGCCAGTCTAGCAGCTAGCCTTCTGTTTACCAGGTTTGGGAGCAGAAGAAACACTTCAACCCAAACCATCCCAAAGCCAAAAGCCTGAATGTCGGCATTGCCAGGCTTTTGGCATTGGAAATGTTACCTTTCTGTCAGGTGGACACAGATGGGTTCCGCCACGTCATTGCCCTTGCCTGCCCCCAATACCAGATGCTGAGCAGGCATTTCTTTGCCAGAAAAGCCATCCCTGCCCTGACCAGCCACGTGTCATCTAAATTTTCAAGCGCGTTTTCTGCATCTGTGTCTGGCAAAGTCCATCTGACCACCAACATATGGACTAGTAAGCACGGCCAAGGCCGCTATATCTCTGTGACAGCTCACCGGGCGAGCTGGGTGGATGTGTCTGGTGGTGACGGTGGCTCTCAGGCTCGGCGCTTGCTCTTCAAAACCGCAGAGATGGTGCAGGGTTCTTTCCCCCAAGGTCCTCTGGTGGCATCACGTGCCCAGAGAAACTAGGCCGTGTTGAAATTAATCTGTCTTGGAGACCGTCAATACACAGGTCAGGAGCTGTGGACGGCTCTCTGCAACGAGACCGAGCGCTGGCTGGGTGACCAGAACCTTGTGCCAGGAATGGTGTTGTGCGATAACTGTTGAAATCTGCTGGCCGCCCTTAATTTCGGTAGGCTAGAGCACATCCCTTGCCTGGCACACGTCATGAACCTCGTCGTCCAGAAATTTCTAAAGCACTACCTGAGTCTGGACTGCCTGCTGAGGAAGGCTCGAGGTCTGAGCTTGCACTTCCGCCGTTCGCACCCTGCTTCGTCCCGACTGGCTGTGTTGCAGCATCAGCTCGGTCTCCCCGTCAAACGTTTTAATTGTTGACGTGGCAACACGCTGGAATTCCACCCTCCGACATGCTTCAGCGATTGTGGCAGCAGCGCAATGCCATTACGCAGTACAAAGTGACACATGGCCTGACAAGCAGCGGTGCGGACCTCAGGGTGTTGAGCCACCGAGAGTGGAGGCAGGTGAAAGAGCTCTGCACCATCCTTGCCAGGTTTGAAGAAGCCACCAAAATGGTGAGTACGGACAATGCCCTTGTCAGCATGAGCATTGTGGTGATCTTAGTTCTGGAATGATCGTTGGACACTCTGAAACATCAAGTCCCACCAGCGATGGAGGAGGAGATGGACACAGATGCATATATGGAGCCTTTTACTCCATCGAATCCAGAAGGCCCGACAGTTTCACAATTTTATCGGTCTTCATTAGGCAGTGGTTCGGGGTCCAGGGCTAGTGCAGGGCGGCGCATCAGCTCTCAGGGTGCATCAGCTGAGGCAAGTCAGGGCTGTGTTGAAGCTGTGCCGGTGGGAGCGGAGGAGGAGGAGGAGCTATTCCTGGACACCGACGTTACCAACATCCCTGCCTTGGAAAGAGGTTGGCGCGAATTTGAGGCGGAGTAGGAAGATGAGGAAGATCAGTTTGCTAGTACCCCTCAACCCAGAGGCTTGGCAAATCAAGGCTCCATCTCTCACATGAGTGCTTGGATGCTCCATTTCCTCCAACATGATCCTCGCATTAAGGCCATCAAAATGAACAACAGTTATTGGGTGGCCACCTCCTGGATCCCCGGTACAAAACAAAACTCAGCACTTTCCTTCCACACACCCAAATATAGAGTAAAATGCAGGAAATGGAGACCTTGCTGATTTATCAACTGGAGACATCTGTTGAGTCTGCTTCACGTTCTTCAAATGTCACAGTGGAACAACGTTAGCAACGTGACAGCAGTAGTGCCAAGTAGCGTAGCGGCAGCAGCAGCAGGCAATGTGGCAGATGCCTAATGGGTGACCTCTGTCAATCTTTATTTACCACCTCACCAACACCTGTGATGCAGGGCACACATACAACACACAAAGACCAGCTTACGATCATGGTGAACGACTATCTGTGTCTCAACACTGATGTTTTTGGATGTGTTGCGGACCCACTCGACTTCTGTGTATCCAAAATGGATAATTGGCCCAAGCTCGCTGGCTACACTATAGAGGTGTTGTCCTGCCCAGCAGCCAGAATGATATCTGAGCGGACCTTCAGCACAGCTGGAGGAATCATTACAGACAAACCCATCTGGCTGTCCACAGATAATGTCGATCGTTTGACTTTCATCAAGATGAATCAGGCATGGATCTCTGATGATGTTGTGGCCCCAATTGCCGAGGTCACTGATTAGTTGCCGGTCTACTTCACATTCCTCTTCCAAAAGAAATGGTCCTCTTGAAAACTTTTTTTTTTTTTTTTAATTTCTTACTGCAATTTTTATTCTCAGTTCCCAAAAGATCATTTTGCTGGTTTTGCCGTGAGGAGACTGTAAAAGACACCAAGGTTTCATGACAAAACCGTATTCCATTTACTCACTTTATCTTTAGAATTTTTTGCATTGTCAATGGTTTTGGGGTCATGTTGCTGTGAGATACAGCTATAATCATGGTCCTTCGGAAGAGAAATGTGGCTTCTAAGTGGCATTTCTCCCTCACAATTTTTAACAGTGGCTGAGAAGTCATTTTTATAATTTTTGGGGTCATGCTGCTTTGAAATGCAGCAATACTACAGGTCCTATTATAAAAAAAATGTGGTTTCTAACAGACATTTGTTCTTCACAATTGTCAAGAGTGGCTCAAGGCTGATGGTGCTGTCAAAATCAGGAATAGGTAGGACACTGTTAATGGACACATATTGCAAAATGACTTGTTTTTGCAAGATCTTTAACATAGCTAGCAATCCCTGTAGTGAGACAACCCATTTAATACAATTAAAAAAAAGATAAACAAAGACGTGGTGGGATTCCATCCTAAAAATGGTGGTTGAAAGACTCCTTTTTCCGGCACTTTTTTAATCTGGGGGTCATGCAGGTTTGGGGCTCATGCTGCGTTCCAGTACAGGGATATTCAATGTCAAGTTCAAGTAAAATGATGGTTCAAATAATACTGCCTTCTGGCACTTTTTAATTTATCGGTCATGCAGGTTTAAAGGTCATGCTGTGGGACAAGACAGGGATAGTGAATGGTCTGTGACTTTTTTTTCTGTGGCTTTTATAACCTAAGTGTGTTGTCTAAGATGTAGCACGTATCCAGTTTCCTGTTGTGGATGTTAATTCCAGCTTCTCTAGCCCTGTTTGGGTGTAAGAATCAAGGTGTTGTTCCTCTCCCATAGACTTTAATGGTCATCGGCGATAGTCTATTATCGACTATCGGATATCGTCATGATAATTGACGATATCGACTATCGACCCGATGACGATAGTCGACGTAATCGCTCATCACTACTCCTGACGATGATGAAGCCCTTGCTTCACCTGGCTCCCAAGTGCAGTCGCCTACATCATCATCGATTATTGTTGGATCTTCATTGCTGTCCTCCTCAACGGTCTTGGTATGCAGAGGCTGACACATCACAACACGACCTTCCATGCCACTCTCCACATCCATACTTTGCCGCCTACTGCAAGAAGCAGGGGATGTTGGCCCCACTTCTTCGCTGCCAAGAAGATGCTGACTGTCCTCAAATTGTTCATCCTCTCTGTATAGTGGCGCTGAGCCCAGACCACATAGTAGATCTCTGGCTGAGTGAAGCGGACAGGACAGAGGCGGGTTGAGGACAGGTGAGGGCTGCTGACCTGCTCCCGGGCCATGCCAAATAAGGGTTTTGTATGACGTTCCCACCGAGTCTTGGCTGGAGTTGTCAGATGTCATCTGGGAGGAAGTGGATGACCTACTCAACCAATCTAGAACTCTTGAGTTGCTGGTCAACACACGGCAACTAGATGACACCGGCAGTTCTGGCCTCACGGATTCACCCCTGCTGCGACGTACCCTTACTGTGCTGTGACCTGTGCCTGCTCCAGGAATGTTTGCGACACTGCCTCTCACATGTGAAGAGCCTGCCACCTCTCTGTCTGACATACTGTTTGTTCAAAAATATACCGACTCTGTTTAATGAAGATATCTGTATATGATAAATACACACCCTGTATTTGACTCCAAATGAACCCACTAACAGGATTGGGTAACCCTTGGATATTAATTGCGCTCCAGAAATGACCAGGAAAAATTACTCTTATGTGGCGTTTAAAAACACTGTGTATTTTACTCAATATAAAAGCACAAACACGCTTAATTAACCCTTGAATATAAATTGCGCTCCAGAAATCAACATGAAAAATGTACTCGTCTTTGGCATTTAAAAACACTGTATATTTTATGGAATATAAAATACAAACACACTTATTTAACCCTTGAATATAAATTGCGCTCCAGAAATGACCAGATGGAATTAAAATGTATATGGGGCAGAATCAGACCCACCCTGGACTTGAATTACAATACCCCACAAACTGAATCAAAATGATAACGGAAGAGGAGCAGGCTCTGATAAAAGCAGTGACACCTCCATCCTCCCCCAAATAGCTGTTAAAAGCTATTTCCTTTGTGTGAGATCTTTGCTGCTGCAGCAACCGCTTATGTCAGGGCACAATGAGAGCAATGAGAGGAACGAGCATGGCGTCCATGCTTATAGTGCTGTGACGTCACAGAAGCCCGGCGGTCTCTGATTGGCTTGATGTCTGCACATGTCATTTAGGGTCTTCCTTTCTTCCTTCCAGAGTTCTCTTCCCCCTGTCACGCAATGTGCTTGCGGCCATTTTAGCAATACAAAACACAATTCGTTCCCGAGAATTATCCCAAACTTCTATTTCGTGCAGAACCTAAGTTTTCATGAAATTCTAAACGGAGTCCCCTTTGTTAGAATCAATTTACCCATCTCTAAATATGACCATATTTCCCTTTACCCCTCTTTGGTTGGTTCTAATCACAATATGCTAAGAAAACCTCACACAATTTGCCTCATTGAAGATGTTCTAAACAAGTTGGCTATTTATTACAATTCGATTCTTAATAAAGTTGCTCACATCCCTAGAATTATCTATTTTCAACTTGCTGCATTGCATAAATAACATCCAACATGCAGGTACGTGTTTAGATGTGTTTTCTGCATAGCAGGAACGCACCCTATAGTTTTAAATAGGGTGCCTGCTGCGTCAAAAGGATCAAGAATTGACATGTCAATTCTTTGAATGGATCCTAAAGACGCATCAAAAAGACATGTCTGAACATCGATGCTTGTTTTACATTGAAAGCAATGTAAAATCACACAGCACGTTGTTAAATGCGTGTTTGTTTAGGATCCGAAACACAGATCCAAACACGCATCTATAAGCGTATCAAACACGTCATGTGAACATACCCTAATAATTGTTTACTTGGTGTCTGATAAAGCCCAATCACTTGAAATTGGTCATCAGTAAGTGGTTTTAATAGTCCAGCTGTTTGGTATATAACACAGGTATATTAAGACAGGTCTCTCCATGTATTTGTATAAAAAACCTATAGTGATACAAAAAATAAATATCACAGATGAAGTGTTTAACTTGGATTATCTAAGCCAGCTAGCAGTCACGTCTTTACGATAATTGTTAGAAGCAGGTAAAATGGAACCATGAGATCTAAGCAACTTTGTCAGGGACCAAAATTGTAATGGCTAGACTTTCACACTGACCCCTCTTCATCATAAAAATTGCCTATTGTTAACCTGTGAGCACTGGATCTTGCACTAAAGATCATTGAAAAAGGTGGCCTCATGTGATTGAATGTTTTTACATCATGTATATGACTGAATGTATGTGTGCATGTATGTGTGAATGCATGTGTGTAATATTCAACTATGTGAAAAAAATAAGCCTGCAATAGTATTATGATGCTGTGTGCAATATCCTGCCTTGAAAACTTTTGGTTCTGGCCATAATGTAGATATTATTTTGATACAGTGCCCTGCAAAAGTATTTGGCACCCTTTAACTTTTCAGCCTTTTGCCACATTTCAGGCTTAAAACTTAAAGATATCAAATTTTAAAATTTTTTTGTGAAGAATCAACAACAAGTGGGACACAATTGTGAACTGGAGTTGAAATTCATTGGATATTTTAAACTTTTGTAAAAAAAAAAAACTGAAAGGTGGGGTTGTGCAATATTTTTTGGCCCCTTTAAATTTCAGTGCAGAAAAATCACTCCAGAAGTTCAGTGAGGATCTATGAATGTTCCCAAATGTTGTCCAAAATCACTGATGATGAAAAAAAGCGCTTAAAGCGCAGAGAGAGCATCATGAAGCCCAAAGGAACACACCAGGCAGGTCCTTTGATACTGTTGTGGAGAAGTTTAAAGCCGGATTTGGATACAAAAAAGATTTCCCAAACTTTAAAACATCCCAAGGAGCACTGTGCAAGCGATCATTTGAAATGGAAGGAGTATTATACCTCTGCAAATCTAACAAGACCCGGCCGTCCTCTAAACTTTCATCTCAAAACAAGGAGAAGACTGATTAGCGATGCAGCCAAGAGGCTCATGATCACTCTGGAAAAAACGTAGAGATCTAAAGCTGAGGTGGGAGAGTTGTCCATAGGACAACAATCACTGCATACAGAATAGATTGAGGATGTCATGTTTATTTCCTTTTGGTTTCGTACATAACTCTTTCAAATCTGGGGCATAATCAAATGTAGTCAGGGCCAGTACATTTGTGTGCTACAACTCAGAGATTTCTATAAAAATGCAATACATGCAAATACAAAAGTTGTAAAATGTTATGCATACAAAATGTTCACAAACATATCTACTTAATACCTCAAAAGCTTAAAAAACTGGGCATTATGGGCATGATCGAAAGCTGAAGAAGAAGACCTCTTTGTGAACGAGCTCCTGCTGTACTCTACCTAAGGCTCTACAGCTCTACACAGCCTAGATGGGCAAAAAGTGCCATCTCCAACCACAAAAAAGCCCTGGGTACAGCTCCCAAAACCATCTTTCAGCATGGGCCATGCTGGATTCTTTCCTACAGAAGCATCCACTGCACAATCAGCCCTGTCCGAATCAGCACTATTAAAAGCCTATTACAACACCAAAGACGTGGCAAGCCTCTCAAGTTCAGACTCTACATACGCTGGCAAGCCAGTTCCCAAAATCTCATTTTCTGCCTGAAACTTTCTGCTTTCACTGTCGCACAAACCCTGTAAATGGTTTATTGCTCGCCCCACTGAAGGGATTTTGCATACCCCACACGTTGAAAGGGATAATTAGGGTCTTCATGGCACTGCTCACAAGCTTTTTCTCAGCTCTACACAAAACCCCAAATGTTGATGTCTGGTGAATGCAGTACCTGGGTCATTGCAGCATTTTTCAATGCAAGACTTTCTATGAGACAACACTTCCCATGCTACAGTTATCAAACTGCTTGCCAAATTTCGTGAAACAGACTCAGTGCTGAATTTGCCAAAATTTGCCAAAAATGTGGACTCAAGAAAACTGTCACAAATGAAGAAACATCAGTAGCAAAGGGCTGTCTTTGACTGCTCTGACTCTACCTGCCTGTCCACCGCCGCTGCCACACAGGAGAAACATGTGGGCGCCCGGCAGACAGCACTGAGGCACGTAGCTGCGCACGCCGTGGTCATGTGCTCACGGAAGATGGCGCCGGGGCCCGCAAAGGAAAGGGCGGGCCGGTGCTCAGCAGAAGACGGGGGCCGGCAGCGGAGGAAGGGGCGGGCCGGAGCAGGGAGCCGCCGATAACAGCGCTGCAGTTGGTTAAGCCGCAGATTTATAAATCAATAAAAGGGCAGTTATACAGTAATGTCTGTGCGCCCCCCACGTGACAGGCAGAGGTGGCGCCCTAGGCGATCAATCACCTCTGCCTACCCCTCATCCTGGCCTGGCAGGAGCCCACAGCGTAGCAATCTCCGCATGTCACTGAGAGTTGGCATCCGTCGAACATCCCTTCGGCGAATATTAGCTACTCACAAATGGCACCCTTGCAAAAATCCAGCTGCTGCAGTATCTCAAGAGGATGACCCAGATCGGCGCACTGAATTTGCAGAATGGCAAAACAAAAATTGGGACAGGACCCTAAGTTTACACAGAACATTATGTTCAGTGATGAGGCAAAAGTTTTTGTGAATGGTGAAGTTAAAAAACAAAACCACCGCTATTGGTCTGACACTAACCCACATTGGATAGATCCCTCCAAGACTGTTGAGACACAAAAATTGATGGAATGGTGTGGTATATGGGGTACAAAGACAGTGGGGCCATTCTTCATTAATGGAAACCTCAATGCCACTGGAAATATCTGAAATTGCTACATATGATGTGTTCCCCCTTTATGCAATGAAGATGTCACGTTCCCTGAGTTTTTCCAACAAGATGGTGCATCACCACATTATGGGTGTCAGATCCGAGCTTTTCCTACATGAACTTTTTTCCCTGGAAGTGGGCCGTTGAATGGCCACCAAAGTTTCCCAATCTGCCCCCCTTAGACTTTTATCTTTGGCGTCATTCTAAAGGGGCAATTGTCTATGCATTGAAAATACGAGATGTGCTGCATGTTGCAACAATTGGATACTGGAAGCCTGTTGTTTAGCATTCTTCTGCAGTGTTGCTTTTCAGTGTGTCAAGAGTGGGAGAAGAGGGTTACATTGACAATCCAACCACAATCCAACACATTTATAAGTGATCATAAACTTGTAAATACTCATGAAAGAATAAAGTTATTGTTAAAACCAAGCACACCATGTTTTTACACCATTTGGAATTTTCAATAAGACTGATGTGTCACATGACCCTCTTCCCATTGGAAAGAATAAAGTTGAATCCAAAATGGCCGACTTTAAAATGGCCACCATGGTCAACACCCATCTTGAGCCACAGCAGCAGCATGAGGTCAGACAGTGGCACAAGGACATTCTGGAGGTGGCAAAAACAGGAGTAGGCCAAAGAGTGGCCCCAATGACACAGTGTGGAGTTTTACGGCATCAACAGCCCGCAGCAGCATGAGGTCAGACAGTGGCAAAAATGACATTAAAGAGGTGGCAAAAAACCCGGAGTAGGCCACAGAGTGGCACAATGACACAGTGTGTAGGTCCACAGCAGCAGCCACAGCAGCAGCATGAGGTCAGACAGTGGCCCCAATGACAGAGTGTATAGGTCACGGCATCAGCCACAGCAGCAGCATTTAGGTCAGACAGTGGCACAATGACAGTGTTAGGTCACGGCAGCAGCCACAGCAGCAGCATGAGGTCAGACAGTGGCACAATGACACAGTGTGTAGGTCACGGCAGCAGCCAAACAGCAGCAGCATGAGGTCAGACAGTGGCACAATGACAGATTGTGTAGGTCACGGCATCAACCAAGCAGCAGCATGAGGTCAGACAGTGGCACAATGACAGAGTGTGTAGGTCACGGCATCAGCCACAGCAGCAGCATGAGGTCAGACAGTGGCACAATGACATTCGGGAGGGGGAAAAAAAAATGGAGTAGGCCACAGAGTGGGACAATGATACAGTGGGGAGGTCATGGCAGCAGCCACAGCAGCAGCATGAGGTCAGACAGGGGCCCACAATGACTGACAGTGTGTGGGTTTCACGGCAGCAGCCACAGCAGCAGCATGAGGTCAGACAGTGGCACAATGACTTCTGGAGGTGGCAAAAACAGGAATAGGCCACAAAAGTTTGGACAATAACACAGTGTGTAGGTCACGGCAGCAGCCACAGCAGCAGCATGAGTTCAGACAGTGGCACAATGACAGTGTGTAGGTCACGGCAGCAGCCACAGCAGTAGCATGAGGTCAGACAGCGGCACAATGACACAGTGTGTAGGTCACGGGCAGCAGCCACAGCAGCAGCATGACGTCAGACAGTGGCACAGTGACATTCTGGAGGTGGCAAAACAGGAAAAGGCCCACAGAGTGGGATAATGACACATTGTGGGGAGGTCACGGCAGTAGCCACAGCAGCAGCATGAGGTCAGACAGTGGCAAAAGGGACATTCTGGAGGTGGCAAAATCAGGAGTAGGCCACAGAGTGGGACAATGACACAGTGTGGAGGTCACGGCAGCAGCCACAGTAGCAGCATGAGGTCAGACAGTGGCACAATGACAGTCTGGAAGTGGCAATAAACTGGAGGAGGCCACAGAGTGGCACAATGAGAGAGAGTGGAGGTGACGGCGGCAGCAGCATGAGGTCAGACAGTGGCACAATGACAGAGTGTGGAGGTGGGTGGCAATACCAGTCCCGGGTTTAAAGATGGTTGGTGCAGAGGAGAAACTGTCAGCAATGTGTGGCATCGGGCAAGTGGCGGCATTAGATTAGTGGCTGAGGCAGGTAGTTTGAACCCAGACTCATTCTCATAGCTTGGGTTGAGGCGTCATGGCTGATGTAGTCTGACCCCTTTAAGACATTGGTGTGTGGAAATCCTGGCCGATCCACGCCTGATTCATCTTGAAAATGTCAGTCGATCAACAATTCCCTAGGACAAGGGGTTTTCCCTCCTTGGGGTAACGATGGCCCCCGGCGCACTGAAACACCCCCCTCTGATGCCACACAAACCTGGCCGGCAGGACAGTTTCATCCACTGCAAACTCGGCAAGTTGCGGCCACACATCCATTTGGCTGCCCAGTAGTCCAGCGGATCTTCTAACTGGGGTGGAAGAGTGCTGTCCAAGTAGGCCACAACCTGTTTTGGGTTTAGGGACTGCTCCAGGTCCTGGCTGGGTGCTGCTGGCGACTGCCCTCCTCACTAGGCGGGTGAAGGAAGCTGCTCATCAGTGACTCCAACTTAGGGTTTCTGCTGATGGAGCTGGTACTGCTCCTACCTCCCACCTTCCCCCCACAGCCGCGGCTGTAAATATGTGAGCGCGGAAGAACCCCCCCAATCAGACCTGTCAGAGAGGGACGATGCCGCACATAGGGAGCGGGCCCAAATGACTACGGAGGATTTCCCTATAGTATTTGAGTTTGTCCTCCCTCTCAATAGTGGGAAAAAGGGTTCCCATTTTGGACAGTAAATGAGGGTCCAATAGGTTGGAGAGCCAGAAGTCATCCCTCTGCCGGATGCTGACTATTCGGCTGTCACTAGCCAAGCAAATCAGCATGCTGTGGGGCATCTGCACAAGTGACTCCGAGAGGCTCCCTGCCTCCATCTCCACTTTAAAACTGCCACGTGCTTGGGGTCATCTGCCTCGTCTTCCTCATCTCCATCTACCTCCACCCCCTGCTCCTCTCCTCCTCTCTTGTTACCTGGGTAGAAAATCCACTCATTTCACCAGACAATGCTTCTGCTCCAATGTCCTGCTCCTCCTCCTCCACTTCAGTCCCCGCCGGACTCATGTGGCCGCGAGATGTAGTCGCCACGTCTCCAGTTCCCTGCCCAGACAGATTTTTCAGCATCTGTTCCAGGACATGAAGCAGTGGAATAACGTTATTCATCTCGTAGTCCTGGCGACTGACAAATAACGTGGCCTCCTCCAATGGCCTCAACATATGGCAGGTGTCACGCATGAGCTGCCACTGGCTGACATCAAATTTAATCAGGGGAGTACTCCTGTTCCCCTGGGTCATCAAAAAATCGTTAATGGCCTTTCTTTGTTCATACAGTCGTTCGAACATGCGCAGGCTGGAATTCCAACGGGTGGAAACATCGCATATCAGAGTGTGTTGGGGGAGGCCGTTCTGCCGCTGCAACTCGAGGAGGGTGTTCCTGGCTTTGTAGGAATGGATGAAGTACCTGCACAGTTTCCTGGCCATTTTCAGAATCTTCAAGGCGCATGGACCATCCCTCCTCGGTGCAGCGCGGACACCATGTTCCTTCCATTGTCCGTCACCATGGTTCCGATTTGCAGTTGGCGCGGAGAAAGCCACACATCGATTTCTTGCTGCATGACGCGGAGCAGTTCCTCCCCTGTGTGACTTTGTTTGCCGAGGCAAGCCAGGTGTAGAACTGCGTGACACCGCTGTGCCCTACACATGTGGTATGATTTAGCAGTACTTGTGGAGGCTGAGATGGTGGTGGTGGTGGAGGAGGAGGAGGCGGACAATGGCTCAGGAGCTGCAGATTGACAACGTGGAGGACAAAGCTGCGTCTCCTGTCCAAGTTGTTGGTGTGCCTGGGCTGGAGGCACATTCACCCAGTGGGTCGTAAAGGACATATACTGGCCCTGACTGTAGTTACAGCTCCAGACGTCCGCGCTGCCGTGCACCTTTGAACAAACCGATAAGCTCAAGGACTGGCCCACCTTCTGTTCTACATATTTATGAAGTGCTGGTACTGCCTTTTTGGAAAAGAAATTACGGCTTGGAACTCTCCACTCGCTCGGCAACAAGCCATTAGTTCTCTGAATGGTGCAGAGTCCACCATTTGGAAAGGGAGGGACTGCAGCACATACAACTTGGACAGGAGTACGGTCAGCTTCTGCACCTAATATGGTTGGACGCATACTGTTGTCTCTTTGCAATCTCCTCGCTGAACGACTGCTGGCGCCATGAGTAGCGAGGAGCAGGAGCATCTGGACGGGGAGATGATGTCAAAGAGAAACAGCTCCCTTCTGCAGAGGTGGTGGAGCCTTGACTGGCTGCAATGGCATGCGTGCCACTGGCCGCTGCTGCTGCTGTTGCTGCAGCGGCAGTATAGACCACCACATCTGACCGTTTCCCCGGCCACCGATGGGACGCTGCATGTGTTGACGGGGGCCGGGGTCCCACATTACCCTCCCGCCACGCTTCACTTTTTCCCCCAGAATCTACATATACCCATATTTTGCTCCCCGGGGCCCTTTGCAAAGAAAGCCACACTCCGATACGGATTTTACCGCCAACCCCGACTGAGTGACACGGCCGCCGCGCCCCCCGCGAGGGCCCCCGGCCCCCACTTTTTTTGACCTGCGAACGGGTTTTTTTTCCCCGGCCCCTTTGGCTCCCCACCCCACCTCTGCTATCCTCTGACTCACGCTGACACCTCTTTCCCCGACATATGAACCCCTTGCCCCCCCCGGCTCCCCAAATGCAGTCGGCTACATCACATCTATTTGTGTTTCATCGTCACTGCTGTCCTCAACACCGTCCTTTTGGAAAAAACGAGGCTGACCCCTCACAACAGACCTCCCCAACCACCCAAAACATACTTTGCCGCCACTGCAAGAACAGGGATATTGGGCCCCCTTTCTTCGCTGCCAATACGCTTTACTGCCCCCTTCAAATTGTTCATCCTGTATATAGTGGTGCTGACCCAACCCCATAGTAAACTCTGGGTGAGGGAACCCCATGGGACAGAGCGGTTTGGACAGGGGAGGGCCGCTGACCCCCCCCCCGGGGCCCTGCCAACTAAGGTTTGTCTGAATTCCCACCGCTCTTGGCTGGGTTGTCAATGCATCGGGGGAAGTAGATGACCAATCAAAACCCAAACAAAACCCTTGGTTCAGTCCACACGGGCCCCTAGATACAGCGGGAGTTTGGCCTCACCATGACCCTGCGCATGTCCCCTTGCTGTGTTGCGACCTGGGCCCAAATTTTTGTCCTCGCCACTCCCCAGTGAAGAACCTGCCACCCCCTTTCTGACATACTGTTTTTTTCTAAAATGTACAACCGTTTGT
>JAODAL010058451.1:0-22083 GCA_025379985.1 Phyllomedusa bahiana
GTCTCAAACTAGACTGATTCCCTTATTCGCCTCTTTGGAATTACATTTCCCGATGAGTGGCTCTGTTTGTGCTTCATTTGTCTATGATTGTATTAAAATAAGCATGAGGGCTTTGTGTTGTATTTTTTTAGTTTTAATATTATGGAACAGGGTGCCATGCTAAATTTCTGGCCCCATACTGCCAGAGATGGGTTGGAGCTCCAATTCTGCCAAAACGTAAGGAATTGGGACAGTGGGGTAGTTATGGGGAGATACAAGTTGGTGGAGCTCTATTGGGGGATGTTTGTATACAGGGTAAAATGGGGGTAGGGCATGAAGGAACAGAGGTCTGCTAAAGGGCAGCCAATACAGAAGGAATTAGGGTCTCAGAAGAACGAGAGACAGAAGCAACTGAGCTCTGTGAGGAAGGGTGTCAGGGACATGGTAGTCAGGGGCCCTGTTAGGGACGGGGATTAGACAGTACTAGCATGAAAAACAAGTGGCAGAAGGTATTGTAAGAGAGAAGTCAGGGACTTGGAAGAAAAAGCTGGAGAGAATTTTGTTAGAGAAGGTGGGCACAAAAGGTGGAAGGGATACTGCAGGTAACAGGAGGGAACGTAAGTTGACAGGAGCTCTGTAAGGACAGAAGATATCATGGGTTCTGTCAGGTGAGGATGGAAGTAGCAGGTATCTCTATAAAGGAGAGGGGGACAAAGCTGATAGGGGATCTGTGAAGTGCAGTTTGCTTTCCCTGCATCAGCCACTACAGATGAAATGTTTAGATTGAAGCCCCCTTTCCCCGGGGGTTTAAACGAATCACTGTAGTTTTGAAGATCCCCCCATAGGATCGGGATGATTTCTGGCTGCTTATTAAATTAAAAATAAGGATGTTTGAGCTAAAACAACTCAATCAATGGTTTTCATCTACAAAGACAGACACTGCCTATGGACAAGAGTGGCGCTGTTTGAAAGGAAGCAGCCATGTTTTTTGAATTTCATAAATTCCTTTAAAATTACATTATAGACATTAGGACTACTTTTAGATCGTCCAGCTTTATGTTTTATATCATTATGACAGTGCTATATGTATCAAATTGGAATGGAAAATTAATTTCTGTGGTTTTAGAAGAAAGCCAGAGAAAAGGAATCCAGGTTGTTAAGTAAAGTTTAACCTGAGCTAAGAATAGTTCTTCCAACGTAATCCTTTTTGGCTTCATCCTAACAGGTCATGGCTTAAAAGAGATGAGATTCTCACTGTTGACAATCAGTTGTAGCAAAACTAAACTTGACAGATAATGCACTATAATATTACAGCACAAAATGTTATATCAGCTTTTTCAATGCTTTCCAATGGCTTCTTTAGAGACAAGAGCAGATAACATGGAATGCCAAGATATTATGGTCAAGTTAAACTCTACTACATCCTTACTAGAGATGGGCGAATTTCTGCAAAAATTATTTTCAACCCGAATTTATTGGCGGCGAATCGCGTTAAAAATCAGCTATTTCCTGGCTGCAGAGAGCCTGTTGCGTGTTGTAGAAATTGTGCCATGCTCAAATAGCATGGAGAGCGTGGTTTGGTCTTGATGCAGCTGTTTTTTAGTTTGACATGCAGATGCGCCGCCGGCACTAGAAAAGTTACACCCCTTCTCTGGGCAGTTCAGGGGCAAAACTGACCAAATGATGAAGTGGGGACACAGCCTGCAAGGTAATGTCGTGCCAGTGGAAAGACCCGCTGAGGCCCAAGATCCTATTTTGACAAAGGGCATTCCCTTTTTACACCGAATCAGTGTTTTACAAATTATGACGAACTGTTTGTTAAACACTGTAATGTGAGGCCCCCCAAATGAGTGGGAGGGTGCGGGAAATTTTTGGTTGACGTCTCTGATAATTTTCCCCTTTCCCTTTTTGTGTCCGTTTTTCAATGGGCCCCAAAAACCCTTTCCAGTTTGCTAAGCCAAAAAAAAAAAAGGGAATTGCCCCAAGACAGAGGTGACCAGTAATAGGATATTTGCATGTCTTCTGTGTTTGTACCCACCCCTGCTTTTGGTCCTAATATCGACAATCGATCCTTTTCATTCCTTCTGCGATTAAAAAAAGGGGGAAACTAAATTAGTGAAAACTATAGAGTGGTGGAGGGTGGAAAACAGCATTAGGAACCCACGGGTGTTTGAGTGAGACAGGGGCAGTTGGTCAGAGAGTGGCAAATCACAGGTGTGGAGGTGGCAAAAACTCAGTAGGCCCCGAGTGGCAAATGACAGGTTGAGAAGGGGGCGAACATCAGTAGGCCCCAAGTGGCAAATGACAGGTTTAGGAGGTGGCCAAAACAGTAGGCCAAAAAGAGGCAAATGAAAGGTTTAGGACTGGGAGTACTTTAGTAGGGCAAGGGGGCACTTACCAGTATGGGGTGGCAGCAACCAGTAGGCCACAGAGTGCAAATGGCAGGGGAACGGGTGGAACAAATCGTAGGGGACAGAGTGGCACAAACAACATTGGCGGGGCAACAGCAGCAGCAGCAGAGGGGGGGAGTGGCACGTGACAAATTCTGGAGGTGGCAGCCACATGGTAGGCCCGGGGGGGCACAAGCACAGGGGGGGTGCGGCAGCATCAAAAGTCTAGTAATGGCCTGGAAAGTGGGGGGGTGGGTGGCAATACCAGTCCTGGAAAGATGGTAGATGGTAGATGGAGCACTTCAAAAGTGTGTGGCTAGGTGGGTGGAGTCAGATGAGCTGAGGCGGTGCCGAAGAAACCAGACTCATTTCTAAAAGTTTTTGGGGAGGGGGGTCTGGCTGATCTAAATTTTTTTTATAAGGCATTGGTGGTGGAAAAAATTTGGCGATCATGCCTGATTCATCTTGATAAAAATGAGTCTTTTCCAAAATTTCGGGTGCAAAGAAATTTCTTGGGGTTAACTATGGCCCCCCTGCCTGAAAAACCCCCTCTGATGCACACTACTGGCTGGGGAGGACGCTTTTTCCCGTGCAATCGGCAAGTTGCGGCCCCAAAACCCGTTGCTGCCCGTTCGCGGATAACTTGGGGGGGGGGTGGAGAGTGTGCCAAGTAGGGGCCCCCACCTGTGGTTCAGGGTTTTTTCTACAGGTGTCTGTTCTGGTAGTCTCTCTCCCAAAGGGGGTGAAGGAAACTGCCTTTAAAACCCCGGCTAGGTGTTGTGTGGAGCTGGTACTGCTCCTACCCCCCCCCCACACAGCTGTGGGCAGTGGGACGTGAGCGATGAGGAACCCTGTAGAAGACAGACGATGGGGCCCGTAGGGGGGGCAACTGTCTACATAGGTTTCTCTATAGTACTTGAATTTGTCCTCCCTTGGAAAGGGAAAAAAAAAGCCCCCCATTTTGGACAGAAAACGGGGTCAAAGAGGGTGGAGAGCCGAAAATCATCCCCCTTTCTGGTGGTGACTATTCGGGTGTCATAACCAGGGGGAAACAGAATGCAGCAGGGGCCTTGCGAAATTTCTCGAGGGATCCCGCCTCCATTCCATTGTATCTGCCATGGTGTGTCTGGGTCATCTGCCTCGACTTTTTTATCCCCCTTTTACCTCCCCCGGTGCCCTGTCCCCCTTTCCCTTTACCTGATTAGAAAAACACTCATTTGAAAGACCTGGTTGTGTCCCAATTCCTCCTCCCCCTCCTCCCAGTTTTACACCATCGGGGTCATGTGGCCGTCTCCAGTGCCCTGCCGCAGATTTTGCGCATTGTTTTAGGATATGAAGCACTGCAATGACATTTTCACCCCCAATCCGGGACTGACAAATAAAAGCGGCCTTCAAGGTGCCTGGCAAACGGCAGGTGTACGATGGCTGCCATGGCTGACATCAAAATAATCAAGAATCATTAATGGCCTTTCTCGTTCATCAGCGGTCTAAATTGGAGGCTAGTTTTCCAAAGGGGGGAAAAAAGCAACGCCTAGTTTGGGGGAGGCCGTTTGCCGCTGAGCTCAAGGGGGTGTGCTTGGCTCTGTAGGGAAAGGATGAAGGAGACAGTTTTTTGGCCTTTTAGAATGTCTTGCAGATGGGTGGAAGATTGAGGAAAAGTTTTTACAAAGATTGAAAAGTGCACCAGCAGGGGGCATGGCCAGTCCTCTTCGAGCACGCGGACACCATGTTTTTCCCTTTCTGTCACCTGGTTCGATTTGCGTTGTCGGCAAAAAAAAAAAGCCAACATTGATTTTGTTGCATGACGCGGGCGTTCCTCCCATGTGTGATTCTTTTGTCCGGCAAACCAGGTTGATGGTACCCCTGCTGTGCCGCACATTGGTTGTGGAGCCCCTTTTGGAGGCGAGGTGGTGGGGGGGAAGGGAGGTGGACTTGGGCGGTCGCGTTTGAAATTTGGGAGGAGAAGCGGTTCATGTCCAATTTGTGGTGTGGTGGGCGGAAAACCCTTTTACCCAGGGGGCCCTAAAGGACTTTAAATGGCCCCTGGCATAGTTACAGCTCCCAGTCCGCGCTGCTGTGGCCCCTTGGAGACAACGAAAAAGTCAAGGTGGCCCCCTTCTGTTCTCATATTTGTGCAGGGCGGTACGCTTTTTCGAGAGAAGTTACGGTTGGGGGACTCTCACCTCGGGTTGGCAAAAGCCTTAGCTTCGAATGGTGCAGATCCCCCCATTTGGAAAAAGGGGGGCTGCAGTACCAAAACTTGGACGGAGAGGTCAGCTTCTGCCCTTAGGATGGTTTGGGTGCATATGCTGTTCTTTGGAAAAAAGCCTTGGTGAACGATGTGAGCCTGAGTGAGGGAGCAGGAGAATCTGGACGGGCGATGAGGGAAGAGACAAAAAAGTCCCTTCTCAGGGGTGGTGGAGCTTTTTAGGCTAAATGGGGTGCGTGCCACTGGGGGTGCTGCTGTTGCTGGGGCGGCGGTGGACCACCACTTGAGCACGTTTCCCCAGGCATGGTGGTGAGCTGCTGTGTTTGGGAGGGCCCCTGGTGCAAGTTTAGTTGTGGCCCCGCTTCACTTTTGCCCCAGATTTACTTTTCCCATGTTCGGTCCTTTCCCGGTGTTTGGCAAAAAACTTACACCGCCAAATAGGTGATTTTACAGTCAAAAGTCCACATGGACTGCACACCCCCCGTGCCTGGGGCCTGTGCGCTCTTTTTGGCCTGCGAAAGGGGGTTTTTTCCCCCCTGGCGTTTGGTCCCGCCCTCGCACTGCGGGCCCCCCTGCTGACCCCAGGGGCCACACTCCCGACTTGCCTGTTGCGCAAGCTGCACCCCTTTCTTCCGATGTGATGACAAATGAACCCCTTTGGGCTTCCCCACCCCCCAATTGCGATCTTCCACATTGTCATTCGTTTTGGTTTTTTGGCCCGTCACGGCCTTCCCTCCTAAAACGATCTCGGTATGAAGGCCGGGACCTCTCGCAAAAAACCCTCCATGACATTTCCCCAATCAAAAAGGGAAAGCGGATTTTGCCCCCCCTCTTCGTGCCAAGTACTGTGACTGCCCTTAAAATATTTCGTCCTCGCTGTATAGTGGTGCAAAAACCCGCCCAAATAGTAGTTTTTTGGGTTTAAAGGGAACTAAAAACAGGACAGGGGGGTTGGGACAGGTAAGGGCCCCCGACCTGCTTTCCCGGGGCATACCAAAATAGGGTTGTGTCTGACGAACCCACCGACTCTTTGGGTGGGGGTTTTCCCGATGTGTTTGGGGGAAAATGGATGCCCTAGTCAACCAATCAAGAAACTTTGATTGGTGTCAACACGGCCACTGATGACAAGGAGCTCTGGTATTTTGTCACCCTGCTGGACGTCCCCTTAATGTGTGTGAACTGTGCTGCCCCGGGAAAAATTTGTGCCACTCCCTCGCGTGTAAAGGGGCCCTGCCACTCTCTGTCTGACATACTTTTTGTCAACAATTTAAAATCAACGATTGTTTAATGAAGAGCCGTATATGTTTAATTAATCCGTATTTGACTCAAAATTACCCCAAAAAAGAGGATAATTTAACCCTTGGGATAAAATTCCTACAGAAATAACCGATGGAATTCAGGAGTATATGGGAAGAAATAAACAAAATGTATTTGACTCAAATTTACCAAAAACAAGACGATAAATTAATCTTTGGGTTAAAATACCTAAAAAAAGAACGGAGGGAAATTCGGGTAAGGGGGCAGAAAAAAAAACCCCTGATTTGATTAAAAATTCCCCACAAAAAAGGGGGGATAAATTAACCTTGGGTATTAAATCCCCCTCAGAATAAATTAGATGGAATTCAGGGTTTTGGGGGCAAAAAATCACACACCTGTATTTGACTAAAAAAATTATCACAAAAGGGGATAAAATCCCCCTTGGGTTTTAAAATACCTACAAAATGAATGATTTTGAATTAGGTGTATATGGGGCAGAAATAAACACCCTGATTTGAAAAAAATTTACCCACAAACAAGAGGATAAATTAACCCTTGGGGTTTTTAAATACCTCGAATGAATTGATGGAATTCGGGCTTTATATGGGGCAGAAAACACACACCCTGTATTTGACAAAAAATTACCCCACAAAAAGGGTAAAAAAAACCTTTTTGGGTAAAAAAACCCCCTACAGAATGAAGATATTGAATTCAGAGTATTGGGGGAAATAAAACCCCCTGTATTTGCTCAAAATTCCCACAAACAAGGAAAAATTAACTTGGGATAAAGTCCCCACGAAAGAACCAGATGGAATTCAGGCGTTATGGGGCAAAAAATACCACACCCCTGGGCTTTTGGAGAAACCCCCAAACAAAAACAAACAAAAAAAAAAAAAATTTGGGTTTTCGGGAAAAACAAGTGTGTAATGAACACAGTGTGAAGGTCTTTACCCCATAGCTCAAAAAATGGGTTTATTTTGCACAGAGTGAAAATAAGTGCTGCAGCAGTAGGCTTGTGGCGGGAGACACACTGACAAGAGTGAAAATTTAACATGGGGTCCGTATTTATGGGGCTGTATGTCACAGAAGCCCGCTGGTTGCTGATTGGCTTCAGTCTGCAATGTATTGGGGTTCATGAGGGTTTTCCCTTTCTTCCCCCCCTGTTCTCTGCCCATGTGCCCCATGTGTGTGGTTTTTTAGAAAAAAAAAAGCTTCGTTCCCTGAAGTCCCAAAAAATTCCCCTTTGTGCAGAATCGTTTTTTCCTGAAATTTTAAAATTCCATTTGTTAAAATCGTTTTCGCCCATCTCTAATCCTTACCTTTCCAAATTTCACTCCCTATGCACTAAATCTTTATTCCCCCCCCCAAAATCTTTGGGCTTCCAATATCAATTTTCATCTAGACATTCTGTCCTTCCATGATAATATCCTCAGTACAAGAGGCCATCCCTTTAAAAAGTTGTCCAATATGGATGATGAATTGACATATAACATGTTCCTAGTCCTGAGTTGCTGGGTCACCCTGCAATCATCCCCTTTTTCGGACATCTTGTTACCTAAAAAAGAAAATTTCTTGATGGCCATGAAAACATCTTTTCTATTACGTATAGACAAGCCCATTCCTCCATTGGTAGAGGTACACTCTTATTTATCTATTTGCTAGAAGGAAGTCCAGGTGAGGAACCTAGCTCTATTACATTCCTTTACAAAATCCTGGTGCCCACTATGACAGTTTTAATTCCACACTTAGCAGTGCTGAGTATAACATACCACAATGGGTTATCTGTGGGGCCCTTTTTTTCACTGCAAAATAAAACTAAGGAAATATTTATAGTACTCTGTCAGGGCTTTGGCTTATTTTTTTTTTAAATAAGGACCCCCGTTGGTACAACAGAAAAATAGTAAAAAGGGGGGGGGGACCCAGATTTTTTGGCTGGATGGGATCCTGAAATTACTATAGGCAGCTCTGGGTAAGCCTACGACAGTGGGGCAATTTAATCAATACTAACACTAAGACAGTGTAAACTTTGACTAGTCATTTACCATATCATAGTGTTAATAAATCTGGTGGGTTTTGATGGTTAGTTAAAATTTATAAAACCTTATTAGTTAGCTTACTTTATGCCACTAATTGAACCAAAATTGTGCCACATGGTAGTGCATGGTGAATCCACGCCTCCTTTCCCGAGGCCACGTCCATTTTGTTAGATAAGACACAGAAGTGTCTAAAAACTGTATAAAATACAATAAATGTGGTGTAAAGCATAAATGCAAGTATTTTTGTCGTAAATGACAGAATTCTGGCGCAATTTCCTTAATAAATGTGCTCCATTATATTTACCCAGAGAACTATGATGAGAGATTCAACTCTGCTTCATCCATACATTATAATTAGATGGGCCAATTTCTCAAAAATTAGATTTGCTGACTTTGCCGAATTTCGCATCAAAATTCTTATCGTCCCAAATTTTTTGGGGGATAATCACTTTAAAAGACAGCTTTTTCCCTGGTGCACAGGCCCGTGGGGGTTTGTAGAACATTGTCCATTTAAATATTCAGGGGAGCTTTTTTTGTCTTCATACAATGCTTTTTTTTAGTATGAGACCCAGACTGCCGCCGCTCTAGAATCGCTTCACTCAAAAATTTCCCCTGGGCACTTACGGGGGCAAAATGCCAAAAAACTGAAGGGGGAATGCAGCTGAAAAGTCTGTCCGCAGCGGGGAAAAAAACAAGTGAGGGCTAAGCCCTACCATAGGTCAAAGAACACAGAAGTAGGTTTCTGGAGCCGCACAGGTCTCAGCCCATAAGGGGGGGCACAGCAGGGGTCACCCTGCGAGGCCAAAGCTTCCTGTTTCACTAGCGGTATGGTTGACCAACACTAGGTCATACACTTCTCCCCCAAAGACATCGACAACCCCAGCCAAAAGTAGTGGGTTTTTTCACACACAACCCCCCTTTTGGGATCGCCCCGGGGCGGTGAGGGGCCCTACCTGTCCTCAACCACCTCGTCCCGTTCGTTCCCCCCCCAAATTAATACTATGTGCGCACCCCTATCAGTGAGGATGAACTATTTTTAGGGCAGTGGGCAGCAACGGATGGGGAAGACTCCCCTGCTTCTTGGAAGGGGCAAATAGTTGGGGAGTTGCAATGAGGGGGTTTTGTTTGAGTGGTCAGGCTTTGTACGCGACACCCTAGAGGTGGATGGCTGATAGGCAAACACTAATCGATGTACCGATCGCCTTGGGAGCAGGTGAAGCAAGCAAGGCTGGGACAAGGTAAAGTGCCCTAGTTTAAAAAGGAAAACAGTGTCCAAAAGGAAAAATTCAGGGCCCCCTGAATGTTTCCCCTTTTTCCCCCCTTTTTTCCCCCGGGGTAATTTGCCCCTCCAGATCCCCCTTTTTCCCCGACCCACCCATTGTCCCCCTTGGGAAACATTCGTTTTCCCCTACATTAAGTTTTAGGGGACGGGGGAGAAAAAAAGGAGGATTTTGGATGGGCAGAAAATCGGGAAACTTTTGGGCAGTAGAGAGTTAAAAGTCTTTTGGGGGGGGAGATGTAAATTGGGGGGTTACAGCATACTGGGGTTTTTAAAGCCATGTATGCTAAGAAACAGACCCAAAAACAAAATGTACAAGGGCTTCATAATTATCATTGGGGGAAGAAGCACCCGCTTGTGTTCGGCAGTGGCGCACCACAATTTGTAGTGTGGCTTGGGAGTAGCAGGGGGCATCCCGTGCGAGGTTGGGAGCCAAACGGCCATGATTTAGAAAAAACCCACTTGGGTGGGCCCAGAAAGTAGCGGCACAGGGGCTCACCGAGTCGTGGCAGTAAAAAGTCAGTCAGTGGGGGCTTTGGGAGGGAAAAAACACCTACTCGGAGGGTGCCAGGGTTTTTTTAGGACACCCGAGGAGGGAACATAATAATATGAAAAAACTGTGGGCGAAAAAAAAAAGCGGACCCGGGGGCCTAACTTTGGCCCAAGGGGCCCTGCATAACCATCATGCAGTGTCACCATCCATGTTTTTAGATTTTGAGGTCCATCCTGGGCCCAAAAAGCAGCAGGCCCAGAGCAGCCTCCCCAAAATTTTAAAGGGAGTCAAGGCTTCACCACCCCTGTCTTTTACTCATCTTCCGGGTTCCCAGATACTCCTGCTTCCGGGGACTCCCTGGTGGGCCCGCAGTCATTCCCCCCGAGACGATTGCCGATTCAAAAGTTTTGCGTCTAGCCATTCCCCAAGTGAAAAAGCTGGGAAAACCCCTGCTCCTTTCCAAATTGGTTGGGGCAGCAGTCCCTTCCCTTTTTAGTGGGGGGCTCTTTACCCTTCAAAAAAAACTGGCCCGAAAACTTTGTGGAAACCCCCTCTGGGCCACCCCCAAAAAGGAGGGTAGCGGCCCCGCCAGGGAGCGGGTCTAAGTAGGGTCCTGGTTTTTTACCCGAGCCCCCGCCCAAAGGGGGATTGGGCTCACTTTCGGGGGAGTCCTACCCCGGTCGCTGCCCCGCACACTTGCGGTGGCAGCCCCAGCGCAGCGAGGGACCCAACGGAGACAAAAAACCTACTCAAAGGCGGGGCCAAAGGTCAGGGCAGGAGCGGAGATTCGAGGTCAGGTAAGTAGCAGAAACTTCGGGTACAAAAGGGCAGACAGGGAATGATGAAAAGGGGGAAAAAAGAAGAACAGGGAAAAAATTATTAAAAAAAAAAGGGGGAAATTTAAAATTTAAAGGGGGGAAAATTTATGAAAAGGAAAAAAATAATAAAAAGGGGGAAATTTATGGGGCAGGGGGAAAATTTATGAACGAATAAAAATATTAACAGAGGGAAATTTTTTTGAAAAAGGGGGAAATTGATGAACCGAAAAAAGGGCCCTTAACGATTTTTGATGATCCTTTTTCAGGAGTATTCCCCCGGGGGAAAAGAAGTCACACAAACCCCCGGGAGGAAAAGTCCGGGGCCCCTGCAAGGTGACTTGATTTTTGGCTTTCTGCAAAACAACTGAAAAAATTTGAACCATTGTGACCCGATGGGGGAAAAAAACATGGGTCCGCGCGGGATATAGGAGGGCTGGCCAAACTCCCCGCATGGCATACAGGGTTTAATCCCGGTTTATTTCAAGGGGGGGGGGGGTGAAGGGGGAAAATCTAAAAAAATTGGCCCAGGAAAAATTTTCATGCAAATTCAACCCTTTTACACCGCCAAGCCCCACCGTCCCCCCCCAGCATAGGTTTATATGTTAAATTTCCAAAGTTGGAATTCCGCCTCCATATGTTTGGGGAAAGGAAATCTATGAAAAAGAGAAAGGGAAATTTTGATTTATTGATGATCCAAGGGGGAAAAGGAGTTTCACCCCCGTGTAATTTTAATGTTGGCCAGTGGCAGGGTCAACCTTACACCCGCCGTTTTCTTTAGGCCCTTTCATGCGGAACGTTATTTCGCCAGGGCTACGGGAGTTTAACCCTCAATTTCCCAGGGTTTAAGTTTTCAAAGGAAAGCGGGGTGGCCCCCCCAAGCGATTTGGGAAAAAGGGAAAGTCAGGGGGGTGGGGGTCAAGTAGGTCCCCGGGTTTTTTCCCCAGAGCCCCCCCGCAAAGGGGGGATGGCCCTTTCTGTGGCGGGGTCTACCAAGGGCCAAACCCCCTGACGTGAATTGATTTCAGTGGCCCCGCCGAGGTTTTTTAGCGTTTGGGAAAAAAAATCGTTTAAAGGGAAACTCCGGGGGCAAAACGGTAGGTCAGGAAAGGCGGCAGTGGTTTTATGGTCAAGGGGCGGGGGGCAAAGGGACGGTACAAATATAACAGACGAAGGGGAAGGAAACGCTTTCTCCCTTTGGGATAAGTTTATTATTAATTAAATTTTTTGTCTTGGAGGTTTGGTTTTTTGGGATCCTTTTCCAAATTTCAAAAGCAGCTAAAAAATTTCCACAGCATTCAAAAACTGGACACCTAGATACAAAATTCAGCAAAATTTTTCCTTTATTTACCGGGGTTATCTTTTTCATGAACAAATGAACCCTTTATCAACTTTCTTTCTTTAAACCCCCTTGAATCTTGTGGTTTTAATTTTTTTACCAGTAACAGGGGGGGGCCCCAGAAGGATTTGGGGTTTTTAAATTTCTGTAAGTTGGGCTTAAGATTCCCCCCATTCTTCATACTGAAGAATTTTATCCAAAACCAGTTTTGCAGCATTTGCTTTTGCTTCTTTTTTTTTTGTCCCCTTCCCGTTTTGGGACTGAATTCCATCCAAAAATGGGATAGCATGCAAAAATAAGGCCCTAAAAATTCCCTGAAATTAGGTCTCCTTCAGTTCAATTTCCCATACATGCTTTTAAAAAACTGGTGTAACGCAAAAAAGAATTCAAACCCCCACGTTTATACTTCATGGTTTTTTGATCTCATTTGCTGTCCCCCCCTTGGGGTCTTGGTATGAAAGAAGTTTACAGCTCCCCAAAAAACCTCCCATGCCCACTTCCCCAATCTTTACTGCAAGAAGCGGGGGATGCCCTGCCCCCCCTTTTTGGGTTCCCAAAGACCCCTTGTTTAAACTGTCCTCAAATTGTTCGCCCTCGCTGTAAAAAGGGCCCGCTAAAACCCGACCCACATACAAGTTCTCGGGCTAAAGGGGCCCAGGGGCGGGTTGAGGACGGTGGGGTTTCTGCCCTTTTTCCCCCGGGCCATGCGAAACAAAGAGCTGTATCTAAAGAACCCACCGACTGTTGGCTAGGGTTTTTCAGATGTCATTGGGATAAGTTGATGACCTACTAAAACCCAATCAAAAACCCCTTGGGTTGCTGATAAAACCCAGGGCCCCGCAAACCATGAATTTGGCTTTTTCTCCCCTCCCCGGATTGACCCCACTGCGATGCCCCCCTTAATGTATGCAAACCTGGGCCTTTTTCCGGGAAAATTTTTGGGCCCCCTGCCACCCCGCATGTGAAGAGCCTTCTTTTCCCTTGACCTGTTTTTTAAAAAATGTACAACTCTTTTAAAATGAAGATTTTCCATGTGAAAAATACCCCCCTGTATTTGCCCTCAAATTAAACCCCACTAACGGGTTGGGAAACCCCTTGGATATAAATTGCGCTCCACAAATGGCCATAAAAAATTTGCTTGTTGGGGCCTTTTAAAAACCCAACTGTGTATTTTACTGAATATAAAAGCACAAACACAAAGGGCCCAAGGATAAAAAATTGCCTACAAAATTTCAGCAGGGAAAAAATTTAAAATTGGTATTGTGGCGGAAAAAAAGTTTTCTTTTACGGGAATAGGGAAAGAAACAAAAGGCTTAGAAAACCCCTTTGGGATATAAATTGCGCTACAAAAATTCGCAGAAAAAAATTAACGGGTATGTGGCGAGAAAAAAAAGCGGTTTGGTTTAACCGAATCGAAAGCACAACAGCCTTAGATAACCCTTGAATAAAAATTTGCGCAAACAAAACTCAGAGGCAAAAAATTAACGGGATGGGGTTTTTGTAAAAAAACCGCCGTTTTTTTTACTGAATAAAAAAGCAAAGCGGGGCTTAGATAACTTTTGGATAAAAAATTGCGCTACGGGAATTCAGCGGGAAAAATTTAAAATTTGGGGTATGGGGCCGTGTAAAAAAGTTGTGTTTTTTAGTGACTATAAAGAACAAACCCGCTAAAATAACCCTTGGATAAAATCTTTTGCTACAGAAATCCCCGGTAAAAATTAACTCGTTGTGGGTATTAAAACGCTGTGTATTTTACTAAAATTAAGAAAGCACAAACGGGCCCTTAAAAAACTTTTTGGATAAAAAAATTCACTAAAAGAAATAAACCAGGAAAAAATTTTTGGTAGGGTGGCGTGTAAAAAAGCCGTGTTTTTTAAAACGGAATACAAAGCAAAAACGGGCCCTTAAGAAAAAACCCTTGGGATAAAAATTTGCCCCCTACAGAAATCATCGGGAAAAAAATTAACTGGTATGTGGCGTGTAAAAAACCCATGTTTTTTATGAATAAAAAACCCAAAAAACCAGGCTTAGAAAACCCTTTGGGAATATTCAATGTGCTCCAAAACTGACCAAAATGGCTTAAAAAAATGTTATGGGGCAAATTTTGGCCCCCACCTGGACTTAAAATTACAATACCCCACAAACTAAATAAAAATTTATAAGGGGAAGAGGAGCAGTCTTTTTTTTAAAAGCAGTGAAAACCCCCCAAAATCTCTGTTAAAAACAAATTTTTTTTTGTGTGAGATCTTTTGCGGGCAGCTGCAGACGGCAAAAACGGGGAAGAAAGTGGTGAGGAACGAGCATGGCGTCCGGACTTATAAAAGTGCGGGGAAGTGACGAATCCTGTGGGTCTCTGATTTTTTTTAATCTCTCCCAATTTTCATTGGGATGTTCCTTTTCCTTTCCCTCCCGAGTTTTTATCCCCCTTTAACCCATGTGTTTTCCCCCCCTTTTTTATAAATTTAAAAAACGCTTCTTTCCCGTAAATTTCCCCCCAAAACCCTTCTATTTCGTGCGAACCAAAGTTTTCCCTAAAATTTCTAAAAACCGAAGCCCCAATTCGGCCCTTTCTTAATTAAAATTGGGGCAATAAGGGACCATTTTTTGGGAAAATTACCCACCCTCATAAATTTGTTTGGGGGGCTAAATAAAAGGGGAGTCATTTGGCTTTTAATGTACATTATACCCATTTTTACCAACTCTTTTTACCTATGCCTATATGCATAAGGTTACTGTCTGTATATCTTCCACAGATCCTGCCTTTATTTTTTTCCATTTACCATCTGCTTGTTCTCTCTCTCCTCTTGCAACATTATATATGAGAAATAATAATGGCTCTAAGATCTTATCATTTGCATTCTCATCTACAGCGGCGTTCAGAGAAAAATTTATTATATATACAGATTCATTGTCCCTTAGTGACTAGAATATTGCTACTTTTCATTTTCTCCGCACTGTGTTTTTTAAGGGCATGCATTGTGCTTTTGGAATATTTTTTACAGAGGGGTTTTTAGGGAAAAAATTTAAATTTTACTTTTTACAGTTAAATCCTTAAATCTTTTTCCCAAAACCCACTTTTGGGTCTTTTTTTTGGTATTCTCAGCTTTCTTCTATGATTTAAAATTTCCAGAAAACCTTTGGGAGATAAAAACCCATTTCAATATCCCAATTTATGCTTTTTAAAAGGAATTGTGCCATGGAAAAAAACGGCATTTCTGAAAAACAGACGGGGCCCCCCAAATTTTCCCTATTATGTTTTTTATTGAACCCGGGAAAGGCTTAGAAAAAAGGGACTAAAAAATTGTGGATGGGTTTTTTCTTGTTTTTTCCAACTGTGATTGTTTTCAGTTGCTCTAAATTCTGGAAATGAGAGGTTTAACCCCTTAAGACACCATGACCATGACCTAAATGAAGGAGGAATGGTGCCCCCCCCCCCCCCCCATAAGGTTTTCATGGCTGCTCTCCCCTACAACTTCCTGTCCTAGACTGTGGAGCACCATCATTGTTCACCCTTCTGCATTATGTGGTCGAGTACCCTAAGTTGAAATGTGGAAAGTAGAAAAAAGAAAAAAAAAAGATAACAAATAATAAAAAATATTAAAGGTTTAAATTCCCCCTTTTTTCCCCTTTTTACTAATAAAAAATTTTCCATATAATTGGAAATCGGAATGCACTTTTTCATATGCTTAATGTCATTGGCGCTGCTCCCAAACAATCGCTGGAGCATGTGGTGTTTTGGAAATTTCCCAAAAGTATTGCCATATCACATTTTCAGAGGGTTTGGAAGGGGAGCTTTAAAATGGGCGCTGCAAAAGCTGCCCGTTTTCCGAAACAGGGTCAAATGCCAGAAGTGTGAGCTAAGACCTCGAGCCTTCCCTTTCCCCCCCGCCCAAAAGTCAAGAAACCCCGGGTTTCCCCCTCTGGAAATTTTCTGCACAACCAGGGGTTTTGAATAAGATGGGCGAATTGTTTTTTAACAAAGGGGGAAAATCCCTTTAGAATTTTAGGGGAAAAATTCGATTTTGAAGAAGTTTGAAAATTTAGGGTGGGAAACGCGGGAACGAAAGGCAAAAAAACTTTTGATTTATAAAAAAGGCGTTACATGGGGTTAAAGAAAAAATGGAGGAAGAAAGGCGTAGCCTTTCATGGGGGTGTGAAAAAGATTTAAAACCCAAACCAGGGACCGTCCCGGATTTTGTGGACGGGAAACCCCCTATATAAGGGCCGGGCGCGGCGCTGGGGGTCGAAAAACTCTCGCTGTAAAACGATTAGGGAAAGGTTTCTTTTCGCCCCCGGGTTTCTTTTAAACTATACTAAAGAACTCACTTTTTTAACAGCGATTTTTTTGGGGGGTTTACAGTTTTTCCCCAGAGACGGGTTCTCTTACGTTCTAATTCAAATTTTTTGGGGTATTGGAAAAAAATGTCCAGTGGGGCGTTTCCCAAAGGGGCGCATATACTTTTTTTTGCTATTGCTCCCGTTCTTAGCACATTTTAATTAAATTTAAGTGTTATTTTAAAAACCGTTACTTTTTTGTATTCAGTTTAAAAAAAACAGCGTTTTTTAAATCAAAATACCCCTTAATTTTTGGGTTTCTTATTTCTTTTTTCGCAATTTTGATTTCCAAAAGGGGGGAATTAAAACCCCTTGTTTTTGCTGTTTGGTCCCAAAAGAAAAGTTTTTTTTCACCGCCAAAGAAGAAAATTTTTCCTGTAGGGATAATTTTATATCCGAAAGGTTTTAAATTTCAAAATTTTTTTTTGTTGGGTTTTGTTCCGTTTAAAATAAAACCCCCTTTTTAAAACGCTACAAAGCTGGTTTAAATTTTTGGCAGCATATTTCTTTTGACAATTTAACATCTAAGGGGGGTTTAAATAAGGATTTTTTGCAGTTTTTAAAAGGGGGGGGAAAAGAAACGTTTTTTTCAAAACCGGGCCAAAAAAGAAAATTTTTTTCCTGTAGCATAAATTTATATCCCAGGGTTTTTTAAGTCGGTTTTTGGGTTTTAATTCGAAAAATAACAGTGTTTTTTTAAAAGGGACATTTCAAGTAAATTTTTTCCCCTTTTATTTTTTGGGCGCAAAATTTTCATCCAAGGGTTTCCCAAAACTTTTTTAGTGGTTTCATTTGGGGTTTAAATACAGGGTTTTGTATTTATCATACAATTATCTTCAAAAAGAGGCCCGTACATTTTAGAAAAAATGGCAAAAGAGAGGGGGCAGGCTCTTTTACCTGCGGGGGGCCCGTGGGACAAAAATTCCTTTGGGGCCCCGGCCCCGGGCCAGAAAAGGGAAGAGGGGGCGTCGCCCGCAGGGCTCCCCTCGGGGGAGGCCCCAAAATGTCGCTGTCTTTTAGCGGCCGTGTGTTGTTCAAAAAAACCCAAAAGGTTTTTTGATTGGTTTTACTAGGGGCATCCACTTTTCCCCCAGATTTACATCTGACAAACCCCCGCCCAAAGGGGTCGGTGGGAAAAGGGCAGACCCCAAACCCCTTTATTGGGATGGTTTTGGGGGGGGTCAAACGGGGCCCCCTCCTGTCCTCAACCCCCCTCTGTCCCCCTCCGGTTCCCTCACCAGAAAAATTTCTATGTGGGTCTGGGCTTTGTGCCACTTTCAGCGAGGTTTAGGGGGGACATCAGCAGGGTTTCTTGGGAGTGAAGAAATGGGGCCAAAATCCCCCGTTCTTGGAGTAGGCGGCCCAAAAAATAGATGTGGAGGGTGGGTTTGGGGGGTCAGGGTTTTGAGGGGGCTGCCTTTTCTTTCCAAGATCGGTGATGAGGACAGCAGTAACGATGAAACACAAATCGATGATGATGTAACCGACCGCACTTGGGAGCCAGGTGAAGCAAGGGCTTCATCATCGTCAGGAAAAGAGGGCGTCAGCCAGCAAGTGGGTTGTGTGGCCGTGAGTCAGCAGGGTAGCAGCAGTGTGAGGTCAGGAGCCAAGCGGCCACGGGGTAGAAAACCCGCTTCGCAGGTCCAAGAAAGTAGCGGCACAGGGACTCAGCGAGGCAGCGGCGGTAGTAGTCACTCAGTGCGGAGCGTTGGCGGTAAAATCAGCTACTCGGCGGTGTGGCAGTTCTTTGGTAAGACACCGGAGGAGCCGAATATGGTTATATGTAGAATCTGTGGGCAGAAAGGGAAGCGTGGCCAGGGAGCTAACGTTGGCACCACGGCCCTGCGTCAACACATGCAGCGTCACCATCCGGTGGCCTGGGAGAAACGTGGCTCAGATGTGGTGGTCCATCCTGCCGCCGCAGCAACAGCAGCAGCAGTGCCCAGTGGCACACATGCCATTGCAGCCAGTCAAGGCTCCACCACCTCTGCAGAAGGGAGTTGTTTCTCTTTGCCATCATTTCTCGGTCCAGATGCACTCTGCCACCCCAGTTAGAAGGTCCGCTGGACTACTGGGCAGCCAAACTGGATGTGTGGCTGCAACTTGCCGAGTTTGCAGTGGAGAAGCTGTCCTGCCCGGCCAGTAGTGTGGCATCAGAGCGGGTTTTCAGTGCGGCGGGGGCCATCGTTACCCCAAGGAGAACCCGTTTGTCCACGGGAAATGTGGAACGACTGACTTTTGTCAAGATGAATCAGGCGTGGATCGGCCAGCATTTCCACCCACCAATGCCTTAGGCATTAGACTACATCAGCCATAACGCCTCACCCAAACTGTGAGAAATGAATCTGGGTTCAAACTACCTGCCTCAGCCACTATTTTGATGCCGCCACCTGCCTGATGCCAAACATCTGCAGACAGATTCTCAATCTGCCTACCACCAACTTTACCATGGACTGGTATTGCCACCCCTCTCCACACTGTGTCATTGTGCCACTCTCTGACCTTATGCTGCTGCTGTTGATGCCGTCAACTCCACACTGTGTCATTGTGCCATTCTCTGACCTCATGCTGCTGCTGCTGCCGTGACCTCCACTCTCTGTCATTGTGCCACTCTGTGGCCTACTACTGTTTTGCCACCTCCAGAATGTCATTGTGCCACTGCCTGACCTCATGCTGCTGCTGTGGCTGCTGCCGTGCCCTCCACACTGTGTCATTGTGCCACTGTCTGACCTCATGCTGCTGCTGTGGCTGCGGCCGTGACCTCCACACTGTGTCATTGTGCCACTCTGTGGCCTACTCCTGTTTTTGCCACCTCCAGAATGTCATTGTGCCACTGTCTGACCTCATGCTGCTGCTGTGGCTGCTGCCGTAACCTCCACACTGTGTTATTGTGCCACTCTGTGGCCTACTCCTGTTTTTACCACCTCCAGAATGTCATTGTGCCACTCTCTGACCTCATGCTGCTGTGGCTGCCGCGGTCACCTCCCTACTCTGTCACTGATGTTGCCACCTGAGCCCTCAGCTTGTTTTTTTCCAGCTGGCGCTGTCATGACATTATCAGGCTACATTCCCACTTCAGTTTTTTGGTCAGTTTTGCCCTCTTAAGTGCCCAGAGAATTTTATAGTGAAGCGATTCTAAGAGCGGCGGCAGTCATCTGCGTGTCATACTAAAACACAACATTGTATGAAGACAAAACCAAGCTCCCTCTGCATATTTAAGCATGGCACAATGTTCTATAGCACCTTGCAGGCTCTGTGCAGCCTGGAAATAGCTATTTTTTAACGCGATTCGTCTCAAAGTAATTTGGACCGAAACAAATTTTGTCGGAAAATTCAGCGAAGTCACCGAATCGAATTTTTGAGAAATTCGCCCATCTCTATTCATGACGTGTGCCAGGCAAGGGATGTTTGTAAGTGTCCCGATCTTAAGGGCAGCAAGGAGATTGCTCCCATTGTTGTACACCACCTTGTCTGGCACCAGGTTCTTAGCACCCAGCCACTGGTCAAACTGAGTGCACAGAGCCGTCCACAGCTCTTGACCTGTGTGTTGACGGTCTGCAAGACAAATTAATTTTCAGAACGGCTTGGTTCCTCTTGGCACGTGATGCTAACTGTCGAGGTTTGGGGATCTAGACTCTGCATCATCCCAGCAGTGTTGAAGAGTGTTGACTGAGACCCATCACCAAAGGCACTGTCATCCACCAAACTCACCCAGTGAGCAGTCAGTTAGATGTAATGCCCTTGACCGTGCTTACTAGTCCATGTTTCTGTAGTGAGATGGACTTTGGTGAACACAGATGCAGCCAACACGCTGGAGATCTTTTCTGCACTGACACTTCTTGACACTTTTCTGTACTTTGCACTGTTTGGATGGCCACCAAAAGTGCAGAAAGGCACTGAAAACTATTAAAATGGCGTGTCGAATGCCATGTCGAACTTGAACATTTACTCGAATGAACAGTAAAATGTTTGAGAAAATTGATATGTTCGACTCGAACTTAACTTTTCTTGAATAGTTTGATCAACACCACTGGTTTCATGTTACACAGTAAAAGAGAAGGTTTCTCATAAAAGATAGACATGGAGCGAAGGCTAAAGCACTGCTGGGCCCCTCATGCCGCGGCTCATAATTGGACCAGGTGCAGCTATTCAGCAGTGTACATTCACTGTATTAATACTTTTATCATCTTAATAATGAAGATTTTGGAATAGAAGGTTTTAATTCCGCAGTCAGTAGTCCAAGACTGGATGGACCTTTACAAATTGCATGAAATGTTACTGCCAGGCAAATATTAATTAGCATTTTCTGTTGAGTTTACCTACTGTTCATAATATCTTTTATTATAATAATGCCGGGGATTTTTACCTTTCGCTTACAACATATCTATTTTGGAAGAAACCACCTGTAGGCACACAAGTCCAATTAAAAAGATCAATGGCAGATGAAAGCATGGTAGATATTTGAACAGCTGGGTCCGTCTTACGCCCTCTGTGGGCTATATGTATTCTGCTCAGGTAGAACATTAATCTTTTGGCTTTTTACCAGAAAAAAAAATAAAAGAAAATAATTGTTGAGTTATTTAGCAGAATAATAAAAATAAAATGCAGTAAGATGAATAAGTTATATTTTGTGGAGTTAAACCACTACTAGTTTTACTTTATATGTTGGTTACATTTGATATAAAATGAAGATTTGAAAGGGGTTTTGGCAGTTTTTATGCTTATGGTGATAGATACATTTAGAGATGGGCAAATTGATTCTAACGAAGTGGAATTCGTTTAGAATTTCAGGAAAACTTCGGTTCGGAACGAAGTCGAACTTTGGGGTACTTCGCGTGAACGAAGTGTGCTTTTGATTGATAAAATGGCTGCGAGCACATGGCGTTACATGGGGCAAAGAACTCTGGGAGGAAGAAGGGCATAGCCTGCATGACATGTACAGAGATGAAGCCAATCAGAGACCGGCGGGATTCTGTGACGTCACCGCACTATACAAGTCCGGGCGCGACGCTGGGAGCTCATACCGCTCTCATTGTACCGATTAGGGAAGGTGCTGCCGCGGCTGCTTAAGATAGCTGATACTAAAGAACTCATTTTTTTACAGCGATTTTTGTGGGGTGTCTCAGCTTGTCTCAGAGACTGCTTCTCTTAATGTTCTATTTCTGATTTTGTGGGGTATTGGATCTGAAGTCCAGTGTGTGTCCAGTGCAACTGCATATACATTTTAATGCTATCTGCTCACAGCACATTGAATATCCAAGGGGGATCTAAGCCTGTTCGTGTTGTATTCATTTAAAGAAACAGTGTTTTTACAATACAAATACCACTTCATTTTTGGCTGCTCAATTATTTTGCGCAATTTACATCCAGGGGTTAATTAAGCGTTGTTCTGCTGCTGGGGTGACTAAAAGAAACCGTCTTTTTCACCGCCAAAAAATACATTTTTCCTGTAGCCTAATTCACAAGCGAAGGTCAATTACAAGTTTTCCTCTTGTTGTGTAGCGTACAAAACACGCCATTGTAACACGCTACAAAACTCGTAGTTTTTGGTTGCTCAATTCTTTTGTGCAATTTACATCCAGGGGTTAATTAAGCGTTGTTCTGCTGTTGTGGTGACTAAAATAAACCGTCTTTTTCACCGCCAAAAAATACATTTTTCCTGTAGCATAATTCACAAGCGAAGTTTAATTACAAGATTTCCTCTTGTTGTGTAGCGTAAACAACACGCCATTGTAACACGCTTCAAAGCTCATAGTGTTTGGTTGCTCAATTCTTTTGTGCAATTTACATCCAGGGGTTAATTAAGCATTGTTCTGCTGTTGTGGTGACTAAAATAAACGTCCCTTTTTTACCGCCAAAAAATACATTTTTTGTAAATAATTCACAAGCAAAGGTTTAAATTTCAAGTTTTCCTCTTGTTGTGTAGCGTAAAAAACACACCAAAGTAAAAC
>JAODAL010058452.1:0-22083 GCA_025379985.1 Phyllomedusa bahiana
TTTTGCGTTTCAACATCTCCCTTTTTTTTATCTGTTAATGACACAGTTGTACGTGGGAGAGAGGACTTGTTTTATGTGGGAGAAGTTGTATTTTTGTGGGGCGTTGTTTAAATTTACAAATAAATTACTGCTGTTTTTTTATTTTGGGGGGGAGCAGTATTTTTTTTTTACACCATTCACATTTCACACTAAATAACCAGTTGATGGTCTACATGTTAAATTCCAGTAATACCGAATATTTTTTTTGGGTTTGTTTTTGTATATGTAATGTATGCACAATAACTTTTTATAAAATGTACAATTAATTTTTTTTCTACACTTTGTTATTTAACTTTTTTAATTCCCAGTAAGGGATAACTATTGTACAATTTTTATATGTATTACATATTCATGAAAACTAAACATACAATTAAATGTCAGTGGACACAGGCGCAGTCAGGCAGCACACAGAAATAGATTACAGACACCCCGGGGGCACTCTGGGCCCCCGGAGCGACGTTCAACTTCCCCAGGCTCCATCAGGTCACCGGAGCCCCGAAAATAATAAGCGGGGGAATAAAATTTAAATCCGTGGTGGTTAAGTCTGGGGATAAAGTTTCCCCCACTTCCGGCGCTTAAAGACGAGAATGGGGGTTAACTACAGCTCTTTCCACGCGGCTGCGACTCTGGGAGGCAAAAAAACCCTCTTTCTGCCGCGCGGGGGCGATCTTTAAAGGGGGTTAAACTCAAATTGAGGCAAAGGGTTAGGTTTCCCAAGATGGTTTCTGGGTTCTGCCCCAAATTTTAATGCCGCTGTGAGTCTAAGTGAGGCTACCTCCAAAATCTATACACCACCTCCCTTTTATTCAGGGGGCGGATGGGCCCTTGTAACAACCCCATTACCAACCAAATGTGCATTCGTGCCCATTTACAGTTTATTCATGGTTACTACCTCTTACAGGGTATCACTTTCTTCTCAAACTTTAAAAAAAACACACATTTAAACTGTTTATAATATGCCCTTTTTCACTCCCAAAATTTTTGTCAACTCAAATTGGAAACCCTCTTCTTCTTATCATATTTCTTTATTACCAGGATTATACCACTTTCAGGGGATTTATCTCCTTCACCAAATATGACTTGGCATAGAAACCAAAGTGGCTGAAGACATCTGGTGATGTGCAGTAGGTCTAGATGCCGGCTCGGATTGGCCCACAAAGGGTAGGGGGAAAAAACCTATGGGCTTTGGCCATTGCGGGCCCCTGGGCAATTCTCAAGCTATTCTTCAGGGAGAAAGGCAGAGAAAGAGGCAGAGTTAAACTATCATGTGCAGTAGCTGTAGGGTGGGCATCAAGAGTCAACTCCTGTGCTTGAAAAAACTTTGAGACTCTCGTTCCTATTTTTTTATCAAAAGATGTTTAACTGCCACGCTTTCAACGTGATCTCAAATCGACATCCTAGTTATTTTACCCCTCAAAACGACCAACAGGCCTCCCAGGGTCAACCCCCTCCATTATTCAAGAGAAAAAATAAAAAACACCCAACCTGCAAGCTGCCCCCTATGACAGCCGTGAGGTGGGCGGGGACAGAAACCCAAAAAGGGAAACACCCCTTTCCCTTCCCATATAGGTTAAAACAATGTAACCAATATAACGATTTTCTGCACCAAAAACATTTTTTTGAAAAAAAAATCAAACCCTGGGGGCCACGGCAGGGCTGCGGCACACTTTAATTAACATTACACACACAGACCGCCGCCACGGCACACCTGCAAAAAGGGCAATAAACAAAGTAAATCCCTAAAAAACTTTTTTGCATTTTCAACATAAAAAACTTTTAACTCTCGTTTTACATATTTTGATCAAAAATTTTTAAGCTGCCCCCGACTTTCAACTGACTCAAATCGACATCCTATGTTACTTTTCCTCTCAACGAGCCAATACCCCCCACGGGTCAACCGACCTCCATTTTCAGAAAAAAAATAAAAAAACCCCCCAACCTGCAAACTGCCCTTTTTATCAGCCTGTGGAGTGGCGGGGGCAGAAACCCCAAAAAGGGAAACACCCCTTCCTTCCCTTAGGTTAAAATCAATGTACACCAAGTTAAATAGTTTCTGCACACAAAAAAAATTTCTGAAAAAACTTGCAAACCCGGTCCACGGGGAGGGGGCGGCACACATGTAATTAACATTACACACACAACCGCCGCCAGGGCAATTACTGCAAAAAGGGGAATACACTACTGGAAATCCCCAAAGAACTTTTTTGCTTCATCAACATGAAAAAACTTTAGACTTCGTTCACATATTTTGATCAAAAGATTTTAAGCCCCACCCACTTCAACGTGATCTCAAATCGGGGGAGTCCTATGCTATCTTTACCCCCTCAATCGGCCAATCAGGCCTCCCACTGGGTCAACCGACCTCCATTAAAAAGAGAAAAAATAAAAAAAACCCCCAACCTGCAACCCCTTCTTATGACAGCCTGGGAGTGGGGGGGACAAAACCCCAAAAGGAAACACCCCTTCCTTCCCATTAGGTTAAAAACCCGTACACCAAGTAAACTATGTTTTCTGCACACAAAAAAATTTCGAAAAAAAAAGTATGCAAAACCGGGTGCCCCTGGCAGGGCTGCGGGCCACAGTAATTAACAGTACACCACAACCGCCGCCACGGCCACTACTGCAAAAGGGGAAAACCTACGTGAAATCCCAAAGAAGCATTTATGCAATCTATCAACATAAAAAAACTTTGAGACCTCGTTTACTATTTTGATCAAAAAAAGTTTTAACTCCCACAAATTTTTCAACGGGTCTCAAAATCGGGCGCCCAATGCATCTTTTCCTTCAATCGAGCCAACAGCCCCCCACTGGGGCAACCCACTCCATTATTCAGAGAAAAAAATAAAAAAAACCCAACCTGCAAGCTGCCCTCTTATTGACAGCCTTTTGAGAGTGGGGGGACACAAACCCAAAATGGAAGCACCTCTTCCTTCCCAGCTAGGTTAAAATCAATGTACACCACGTATAACGTATGTTTCTGCACACAAAAACATTGATGAAAAAAACATATGCAAACCTGGGTGCCACTGGCAGGGCTGTGCACACATGTAATTATACATGTACACAACAGACCGCCGCCAAGCGGCACATTACTGCAAAAAGGCAATACACTACGGGGAAATCCCTAAAGAAGCATTTATGCTATCTATCATACATGAAAAAACTTGAGACTCTCGTTTCACATATTTTGGATCAAAAGAGTTTAAGCTGCCCACGACTTTCAACGTGACCCCAAAATCGGGCCACCTATGCTATTTTTAAACCCCCAATCGAGCCAATCAGGCCTCCCACTGCTGTGCTTGGCCCCAAGAATCAACTCCACTGCTGGGCCCAAAAAATCAACTCAATGGCTGGGCTCCAGGTACTGCAGTCCAACACTGCCACCCCCACCTCCCACAATGATTGCCATGGCAACTGGAGGTGGAAAAATGGTAAATAATAGTTGTAACTGAAAGGCATAATATATAGCAATACATAGCAGTCTTTCAATGTGTTGCAAAAGTGTAGGCATATAGGGCGACATATATGAACAGTCTGCGCCAGTTTTCTGGTGTACTTTGAGCCAAAAAGAATGTATGAACAGGTGCAGTCCAAATTTTGACGCAATAAGTGCCATTGTATTGCACTAAAAACACTTTTTAATGCGCCAAAGACTTGGGGCGTATCGCACCACATTCATAGAAGTAGCCACATTTATGATTCTTTGACACCAAATCTAGGCACAAAACAGAACGACTAGACCAAGTTAAATGTGGTCTGCCTGAGCCAGACTTGTCGTATTGGCACTACAATGTGCCTGTAGGTATGACCTGCAGAAGAACAAGTTCATACATTCTGCGCATTCTACATTACCTTAAAGCTATTTTAGAACTGTTGTCACTCCAATGTTTCAACATGTCGGCCATAGTGCAGTGAGACAAAGAAAATGTTAAAGCTAAATAAAAAGTATAATAAGTATACAAAATAAATAAAAAAGCAAACGGAATCCTTATTTCCTCCATAAAGAAAACTTTATTTAGTAAAAAAAAGTACACATAATAGGTATTTAAGTCGTAATGGGTCTATCTATAAAAATTAATTGGGGTTATTAAATCAATGGTAAAAGCTGCAAAAATAAAAAAAAAGTACAAATTTATCCTGCAAAAAAAAAGTCTTCACAGCAAAAAATTATTATATTGTAACTAGAGATGGGTGAATTTCTCAAAAATTCGATTCGGTCACTTCGACGAATTTTCCGACAAAATTTGTTTCGTTCCGAAATACTTCGCACGAATCGTCGGTAAAAAGCAGCTAGTTCCAGCTGCACAAAGCCTGCAGGTCTGTAGAACGTTGCCATGACTCATATATCAGAGGGGAGCTTGGTTTTTGTCTTCATACAATGTTGTGTTTTAGTAATGACACCAGATGACTGCCTGCCGCTATTTAGAATCGCTTCACTATAAAATTCCCTGGGCACTTAAGAGGGCAAAACTGACCAAAAAACTGAAGCGGAATGTTGCCTGTTAAAGTCATGCAGCCGAAAGCTGAAAAAAGCAAGCTGAGAGCTCAGGGCAAAATTAGTAACAGAGGTGTAGTGACGCGGCAGCCCACAGCACAAGAGTCAGGCAGTGGCACAATAACATTCTGGAGGTGCAAAACAATATTAGGCCACAAGTGGCAACAATCACACAGTGGAGTCACGGCGCAGCATATGATCAGCAGTGCACAATGACATTCTGGAGTGCCAACACAGGAAGCCACTAAGTGGCACAATGACTGAAGTGGGAGGTACCGGCGGCAACAGCATGAGTCAGGCATGGCACAAAGTCACAGTGTGGAGGACATGGGCAGCAGCCACGCAGCACGTGAGGTCTGACATGGCACATGACACAGTGTCTATGTCATCGGCAACAGCAACAGCACAGCAGCATGAGGTCATAAGTGGCACAATGACAGAGTGTGGTGGTGGGTGCATACCAGTCCCTGTAAAGATGGTGTAGGCAGATGGAGAAACAAATGTCAGTCGTTCCACATTTCCTGTGACAAGCGGGTTCTCCTTGAGGTAAACGATGGCCCCCGCCGCTACTGAACACCCCTCTGTCTGAAGCCACACCTACTGCCGGGCAGGACAGCTTTCTCCACTGCAAACGTCGGCAAGTTGCGGCCACACATCCAGTTTGGCTGCCCAGTATCCATGCGATCTTCTAACTGAAGTGGCTGAGTGCCCTGTCCAAGTAGGCCACAACCTGTTTGGTTCAGGGAACTCTCCGGTCCTGCTGCTGTTGCTGGCGGGTCGACTCCCCCTCACTAGGCGGTGAAGAAAGCTGCTCATCATGACTCCAGACTTAGGTTACACTGGATGGAGCTGGTACTGCTCCTAACACCCCCACCTTCCCCCAGCAGCCGCGCAGTAGTACGTGAGCGCTGAGGAAACCCCCCGTCAGACCTGTCAGAGGAGGAAGATGCCCGCACATAGGCAGCGGCCAACTTGCTTACAGAGGATTTCCCTAATAGTATTTGAGTTTGGCTTCCCTCTCAATAGCTGGGAAAAGGCTGCTCCCATTTTTGGACCGTACGAGGGTCCCAAATAGGTGAGAGCCAGAATCAATCCCACTGCCGGATGCTGACTTATCGGCTGTCACTAGCCAGTGCAAATAAGCAATGCTGCGGGCCATCTGCACAAGTGACTCCGAGGGCTCCCGGCCCCATTTCCACTGTAACTGCCACGGTGGCTTGGGGTCATCTGCCTCATCTTCCTACATCTCCCTCCACCATCCTCCACTGCTCTGCATCCCGCCCTCTCTTGTCAGCTGGGTAAAAATCCACTCATTTACCCAGACAATGCTTCTGCCCAATGTCCTCCTCCTACCTCCTCCATTCAGTCCCCACCAGACGCATGAGGCCACGAGATGTAGTCGCCACGTCTCCATCCCCTCCCCCAGACAGATTTTTCAGCATCTGTTCCAGGACATGAAGCAGTGGAAATGATGTTATTCTCCCGTAGTCCTGGCGACTGACAAATAACGTCCCCCTCCCGAATGGCCTCAACAAACGGCGGGTGTCACGCATGACTGCCCTGCGCCACATCAAAGTTACACAGGGGAGTACTTTCTGTCTGCCTGGATCATCAAAAAATCGTTAATGGCCTTTCTCTTTTAAAAACAGTCGGTCCAAATGTGCAGGCTGGAATTCCAGCGGGTGGAAACATCGCATATCAGAGGTGTTTGGGGAGGCCGTTCTGCCGTTTGCAACCGGGGAGGGTGTTCCTGCTTTGTACGAATGGATAAAGTCATGCACATTTTTCCTGGCCATTTTCAGAATGTTCTGAAGATCGGTGGAAGATTTCAGGAACCTTTTCACAACCAGATTGAACACTGCGCCATGCAGGGCGCATGGACCAACCCTCCTCGTGCAGGCAGGACACCATTTTTCCTCCCATTGCCCCGTCCCCCATGTTCCGATTTGCAGTTGGGCGCGGAGAAACCACACATCGATTTCTTGCTGCATGACGCGGAGCAGTTCCTCCCCGTGTGACTTCGTTCGCCGAGGCAAGCCAGGTGTAGAACTGCGTGACACCGCTGTGCCCACCACATGTGTATGTGGGGGCAGTACTTGTGGAGGCTGAATGTGGTGGTGGAGAGGAGAGGCCGGACATTGGCGCAGGTGCAGCAGTTTGAAAAACGTGGAGGAGAAAGCGCGTCCCCTGTCCAAGTTGTTGGTTGCCGGGGCTGGAACACATTCACCCAGTGGGCCGTAAAGGACATGAAACTGGCCCTGACCGTAGTTACGCTCCAGACGTCCGCGCTGCCGTGCACCTTGAACAAACCGATAAGCCCCAAGGACGACCCACCTTCGTTCACATATTTATGAAGTGCTGGTACTCCCTTTTTTGGAAAAAAAAATAACGGCTTGGAACTCTCCATCTCGGCTCGGCACAAGCCATTAGTTCTCTGAACGGTGCAGAGTCCACCCTTTGGAAAGGGAGGGACTGAAGTACCAACAACTTGGACAGTAGCACGGTCAGCTGCTGCACCTTAGGATGGTTGGACGCATACTGTTGTCTTTTTGCAATCGCCTCGCTGAACGACTGCTGGCGCCATGATAGCGAGGAGCAGGAGCATCTGGCCCGGGAGATAAAGTCAAAGAGAAACAGCTCCCTTCTGCAGAGGTGGTGGAGCCTTGACGGCTGCAATGCATGCTGCCACTGGGCGCGGGCGCCTGCGGTTGCTGCGGCGGCAGGCAGGACCACCACCATCTGAGCCACGTTTCTCCCAGGCCACCGGATGGTGACGCTGCATGTGTTGACGCAGGCCGTGGTGCCAACGTTAGCTCCCTGGCCACGCTTCACTTTCTGCCCACAGATTCTACATAACCCATTTCGCTCCTCCGGTGTCTTAAGCAAAGAACTGCCACACCGCCGAGTATCGGATTTACCGCCAACGCTCCGCACTGAGTGACTACTCCGCCGTTGCCTCGCTGAGCCCCTGTGGGGCTGCTACTTTCTTGGACCTGCGAAGCGGTTTTTTACCCCGTGGCCGCTTGGCTCCCGACCTCACACTGCGCTATCCTCCCTGACTCACGGCCACACACCCACTTGCTGGCTGCGCTGCTGCCTGACGCGCAAGCTGACGCCCTCTTCTCCTGACGATGATGAAGCCCTTGCCTCACCCGGCTCCCAAGTTGCGGTCGGCTAAAATCATCATCAATTTGTGTTTCTTTCGTCACTGCCTGTCCCATCACCGGTCTTGGTATGCCGAGCTGACCTCTCACAACATGACCTCCCATGCCACTCTCCACATCTATACTTTGCCGCCTACTGCAAGAAGCAGGCGATATTGGCCCCATTTCTATCGCTGCCAAGTAGCTGCTGACTGCCCTCCTCAAATTGTTCATCTCGCTAATAGTGGCGCTGAGCCCAGACCACATAGTAGAATCTCTGCTGAGGAACCGGATGGGACAGAGGCGGCTGAGGACAGGTGAGGGCCGCTGACCCCTCCCGGCCATGCCAACTAATGGTTTGTGTCTGAGGTTCCCACCGACTCTTGGCTGGGTTGTCAGATGTCATCTGGGAGGAATGGATGACCTAGTCAACCAATCAAGAACCCATTGGGTGCTGAACAACACACGGCCGCTAGATGACAGCGGCAGTTGTGGCCTCACCGAGTGACCCCTGCTGCGACTCCCCTTGCTGTGCTGCGACCTGGCCTTTTCCAGGAATGTTTTGTGCCACTGCCACTCGCAGGTGCAAGCCTGCCACCTCTCTGTCTGACATACTGTTTTTCTAAAATGTACAGACACTGTTTGATGATGATATCTGTATATATAAATATACACCCTGTTTTTGACTCCATATAACCCAGTAACAAGCTTGGGTAACCCTTGGATATAAATTGCGCTCCACAAATGGCCAGGAAAAATTTACTTGTAATGTGTCGTTTAAAACACTGTGTGTTTTACTAAATGTAAAAGCACAAACAGCTTAATTAACCTTCGACATGAATTAGGCTACAGAAAAATTATATATTTGGTCGTTGAAAAAGACGTTTATTTTTGTCAGCACACCAGCAAAACAACGCTTAATTAACCCCTGGATGTAAATTGCGCCAAAGAATTGAGCCGTACAAACTAGTAGCTTTGTAGCGTGTTACAATTGCGGTTTTTCTACGCCACACAACAAGAGATACAGTTGTAATTAACCTTTGCTTGTGAATTAGCTACAGGAAAAATTTATATATATTTGGCGTTGAAAAAGACGTTTATTTTTGTCAGCACACCAGCAAAACAACGGTTAATTAACCCCTGGATGTAAATTGCGCCAAAGAATTGAGCCCCACAAAATATAGCTTTGTAGCGTGTTACAATGCGTGTTTTCTACGCCACACAACAAGAGATACAGATGAAATTAACAAGTGCTAGATAAATACACTACAGGAAAAATTTATATATTTTAGGCGTTGAAAAAGACGGTTTATTTTTGTCAGCACACCAGCAAAACATGCATAATTAACCCCTGATGTACATTGTGCCAAAGAATTGACCCGCACAAACTGTAGCTTTGTAGCGTGTTACAATTGCGTGTTTTTCTTACGCCACACAACAAAAGATACAGTTGTAATAAACCTTTGCTTGTGAATTCGGCTACAGTAACAAAATTTATAGATTTTGGCGTTGAAAAATACGGTTTACTATTTGTCAGCACACCAGCAAAACAAACTCGCCTCTGCGTAATTAACCTCTGGATTGAAATTAGCGCAAGCATTGAGCCGCACAAACTATACTTTGTAGCGTTTGCAATTGCGTTTTCTACGCCACACAACAAGAGATACAGTTTGTAATTAACCTTTGCATGTGGATTAGGCTACAGGAAAAATTTATATACTTTGGCGTTGAAAAGCCGGTTTCTTGGTATCAGACACACCACAAAAAAACGCTTAATTACCCCTGGATGTAAATTGCGCCAAAGAATTGAGCCCCACAAACTAGATACTTTGTAAGCGTGTTAACAATTGCGTGTTTCACGCCACTCAACAAGAGATACAGTTGTAATTAACCTTTTCTTGTGAATTAGGCTACAGGCAAAATTTATATATTTTGGCCAAAAAAAAGACGGTTTATTATTGTCCAGCACACCAGCAAACCAATGCTTAATTAACCCTGGATGAAAATTGCGCCAAAGAATTGAGCCCCACACACCTAGTAGCTGTAGCGTGTTACAATTGCGTGTTTACTACGCCAACACAAAAGAGATACAGTTGTAATTAACCTTTGCTTGTGAATTAGGCTATAGGAAAAATTCATATATTTTGGCTTGAAAAGACGTTTATTATTTTTGTCAGCACACACAGCAAAACAACGTTAATTAACCCCAGGATGTAAATAGCGCCAAAAGAATAGACCCCACAAACTAGTAGCATTGTAGCGTGTTACACTTGCTTGTTTTCTACGCCACACAACAAGAATACAGTTGTAATACCTTTGCTTGTGAATAAGGCTACAGGAAAAATTATGTATAATTTGGCGTTGAAAAGACGATTTTATTTTGTCAGCACACCAGCAAAACACCGCTTAATTAACCCCTGGATGTAAATTGCGGCCAAAGAATTGACGCACAAACTAGTAGCTTTGTAAACGTGATACCAATAGCCGTGTTTTCTTATGCCACACAACAAGAGATACAGTTGTAAGTAACCTTTAGCTTGTGAATTAGGCTACAGGAAAAATTTATAATATTTGGCGTTGAAAAAAGACGTTTTATTTTGTCAACCCCCCGCACACAGCAAACAACGCTTAATTTACCCCAGGATTAAAATGCGACCAAAGAATTGCGCCGCACAAACTAGTAGCTTTGTAGCGTGTTGCAATTGCGGTTTTCAACGCCACACAACAAGAAAAAATTGTAATTAACCTGTGCTTGTGAATAAGGCTACAGGAAAAATTATATATTTTTGGCGTTGAAAAAGGACGGTTTTCTTGGGATCAGCACACCAGCAATACAACGCTATAAATTACCCCTTTGATGAAAATTGCGCCAAAGACTGAGCCCCACAAACTAGTAGCTTTGTAGCGTTTACAATTGCGTGTTTTCTACTCCACACAACAAGAATTACAGTTGTAATTTAACCTTTGCTTGTGAATAGGCTACAGGAAAAAATTTTATATATTTTGCCGCTAAAAAAAGACGTTTATTTTTTTGTCAGCACACCAGCAAAACCAATGCTTTAATTAACCCCATGATGTAAATTGCGCCAAGAAAAATGAGCCCACACACTATAGCTTTGAAGCGTGTTACAATAGCGTGTTTACTACGCCACACACAAAGATACAGGTGTAATTAACCATTGCTTTGAATAAGATATAGGAAAATTCCATAAATTTTGGCGTAGAAAAGACGTTTAAAAAATTTTGTCAGCACACCAGCCAAACAAAACCCGGCCCCCCCTTAATTAACCCCTGATGTAAATTGCGCCAAATAATTGACCCGCACAAACTAGTAGCATTGTAGCGTGTTTACAATTGCTTTGTTTTACTACTCCACACAAACAAGAATACATTTGTAAATTAACCTTTGCTTGAATTAGTCACAGGAAAAATTTTGTATATTTTTGGCGTAGAAAAAGACATTTATTTTTGTCAGCACACCCAGCAAGAACAAACGCTTAATAACCCTGGATGTAAATTGCGCCAAAGAATTGCGCCGCACAAACTAGTAGCTTTGTAGCGTGTTACAAATGCGTGTTTTTACTATACCACACCACAAGAGATACAGTAGTAATTACCTTTGCTGTGAATTAGGCTACCGGAAAAATGTTATATTTTGGCGTTGAAAAAAAGAACGTTTTATTTTTGTCAGCACACCCGCAAAACAACGCTTCATTTAGCCGTGGCTGTAAATTGCGCCAAAGAATTGAGCCCCACAAACTAGTAGCTTTGTAGCTGTTACAATTGCGTGTTTTCTAGGCCACACAACAAGAGAATACAGTTTTAATTAACCTTTGCTTGTGAATTAGTTACAGAAAAATTTATATATTTTGGCGTTGAAAAAGACGGTTTAATTGTTGTCAGCACACCACAAAACAACTCTTAATTTACCCCTGAATGTAAATTGCGCAAAGAATTGAGCGCACAAACTAGAAGCTTTGTAGCGGCTCAATTGCGTGATTTTCTACGCCACAACAACAAGAGATACAGTTGTCAATAACCTTTGCTTGTGAATTAGGCTACAGAAATATTTTATGAAATTTTGGCGTGAAAAAGACGGTTTGTTTTTGTCAGCACACCAGCAAAACAACGCTTAATTAACCCCTGGATGTAAATTGCGCCAAAGAAAATGAGCCGCACAAAACTAGTAAACCTTCCTGCCCCTCCCCCCCCCCCCGCAGTACCAGTCCTTCCAAATCCCCAGCTTTGTATCGAGTTACAATTGCGTGTTTTCACGCCACATCAACAAGAGATACAGTTGTATTACCTTTTGCTTGTTGAATAGTCTACATGAAAATTATATAATTTGCGTTGAAAAAGACGGTTTATTTTCTGTCAGCACACCAGCAAAACAACGCTTAATTAACCTCTGATGTAAATTGCGCCAAGAATTGAAGCCACCACATAAATAGTACTTTGTAGCGTAATACAATTGCTTTGTATACTACGCCACACAACAAGAGATACAGTTGTAATTAACCTTGTGCTTGTGAATTAGGCTACAGGAAAAAATTTTATAAATTTTGGCGTTGAAAAGACGGTTTTTCTTGGGTCAAGTCAAATAACCAGCAAAACAACGCTATAATTAACCCGCTGGCATGGTAAAATTGCGCAAACAGAATGAGCAGCCAAAAAATGAAGTGGTATTTTGTATTGTATAAAACAGCTGTTTCTTTTAAATGAATACAACAAGGAACTGGCTAGATTCCCACCTTTGATAATGAATGTATATGCAGCTGCAGTGGACGCACACTGATTTCAGATCCAAATACCCCAAAAAATTAAGAAAAAGAACAGTTAATAAACAGTCCACCTGAGACAAGCTGAGACACCCACAGAAATCGCTATAAAAAAATCAATTCTTCAGTAAGAAGCTATCAGCCGCGCAGCACCTCTCCGTCCCCTGATGAGCACATGAGAATGTGAGCTCCCGGCGTCGCGCCCGGGACTTATATAGTGCGGGACGTCAACAGAATCCCGCCAATCTCTGATTGGCTTCACCTCTGCACAAGTCATGCAGGTTATGCCCTTCTTCCTCCCAGAGTGCTTTGCCCCATGTAGCGCCATGTGCTCGCAGCCAATTTATCAATCAAAAGCAACTTCTTTCCCCCGAAGTACCCAATGTTCAAACTTCCGTTCCAGTCCCGAAGTTTTCCTGAAATTCTAAACGAATTCCACTTCGTTAGAATCGATTCGCCCATCTCTAATTGTAGCTATCAATCACGTGCCCGGACTTGCCCCAGGTGACATTGCAGACAACCTGAAAGGCTTCATAAGGCTTCTGTGTTTTCATGGAAACCATAGCCACCATTTGCAGTAACCCCTTCCCAACCATGATATTAATTTAGGTAAAATGTCCTAATCTGCCATAGTACTTCCTCCATCATGGTTATAGCACAAAGCCTGCTCTTTTTTTAAAGCCAAGATTCTTTAGCTGCAAACTAGCCTGAGTACTAGCTTAAGGGTATGTGTGCACATTGGATCTCAACACAAAATCCACATCCTACTCATTTGAATAGGAAATCTGCCCCAATATGAATTTGGAGTGGAAAAAAGGGATTACGATGAAGCAAACTTAGCTTGATAATTAATTCACTATGATTGTGTATACTTTTCTAATGCTTTTAAATGACTTTTGTTGTGATCTAAGACCACATAACATGGTGCAGTACAATATCACTGTCAATTTAAACTCTGCTTCATCAACATTTTACTGTTTAACATAGCTGCCTGATGCGGAATCCAGTCAGATTTTGAGACGTGGGTAAACTCTTTTAAAATGGACTTAATCTATATCTAAATCAATGGAGCAATATCCTGCTGCAATGTGAAAATCTGCTGCATAAATTCAGGGCTATCCAAAAGAAAAATCTAAAAAGGGAACATACCAGAAGAAACAGGTTGTTCTGTAGATTAACCACTGCCCAAGTTTTACTAAAGTTAAGTAGGATGATGGTTGAAATGGTCATTAGTAGGTCTAAAATAATATGTAAAGATTTTAAATCTGTTTTTTTTTTCACAGCTGCAAATCTAGCACGCCTAGATTAGAGTTTTGTAATTCCATGTATTAAGAAATCTCCCAGACTAGAGTTTTCACTTTTAGCAAAAACTTTTTTTAGCAGATAGTTTTGATCTACTTTTTTTTTTAAATTATTTTATAAAGTTCTTTTAAGATATGAAAAAATGTCTTTGATATAAATAAGATCTGTTATAATGGGATGTATTTTTGAATAGTTTCTAACTTTTCATTATTTGTCAGTGCCAAAGTCATTGCAAACTATAAAGAAACTATTGTCTTTAACGCTATAATTTACTGTATTCTCTATTGACTATTATTGGTTTAGAAAGACAATAGCTATTTTGTTCATGACATTGGTAAAGTTGCCTTGAGCAAAATACCAGGCTTTAATTCCAGCAGGTAGTTCACAGTGGAATCTAGATTTACATCAGAGTTAGACATTGATATGGAATTACAGATGCCTCATGAAAGAGATCAAAATGTTGTCAGCTGCTATAACGAAAGGAAATGCAAGTTACTAGATAGACTTGACTTTTCACTTGACCTTTTCTTTTTCTTTATTCTGCAGTTTTTTTGTTGTAAAGGTTTCATTTCTGGCTTAAACACAATTTACTATGATAAGAATAAAAAAAAAAATAAAAAAATGTCTTTCAGCTAGAATGAATTCCGGTTTGTGTAAAAATGGATAAGCTTATCATTTATTTATTTATTTATTTATTTTTAATACTGAAATTTTCTTAAAATAAAAATAAAAAAACAAAAGGATGACTTAGAATATTTACAAAAATTATAAAATTAGAACCTTGTATTATAAATAAGCTAAAGAATATTGTGAAGAACAGCTAGATCTACTATGGATAATGGGGGGGTAAAAGAATGGGCGAATTTCTAAAAATTTCAATTTCGCCGAGTTGCCAAATTTTTCCGTCAAATTAGTTTGACCGGATTTATTGCGATGAATCGGTTAAAAAACATTATTTCCTGGCTGCAGAGACCCTGTAGGGTGTTTAAACTTGTCCATGCTTAAATATGCATAGGGACATGTTTGTCTTCATACAATGCTGTGTTTTAGTATGACATGTACATGACAGGCCCTCTTAGAATCATTTCCCTGGCATTACGGGGCAAAATGACCAATATCAAATCCCGGGAAAACGCAGGCCTGATAAAGTCATTTCAGCGCCAGCTAGAAAGAAACAAGCTGAGGGCTAAGATCCTACCATAGCATCAAAGAACACAATAGTAGGTTCCCGGAGCCGCCACAGATTGTAGCACAGTAAGTGGGACTTTCACAGCGGGATTCACCCTGCAAAGGCCAAACATTTTTGGTGTCATCTAGCGGCCATGTGTTGATCACACACTAGGTCATACACTTTTGCCCAGATGACATCTGACAACCCCAGCCAAGAGTCGTGGGTTTGTCACACACAACCCCTAATTGGCATGGCACGAGAGCAGGTGAGGGGCTCTCACTTGTCCTCAACCCACCTCTTTCCTGTTCACTTCCCACAGCCAGAAAACTATTGTGTGCTGTGGCCTCTGTGCCACTATACAGTGAGGACAAAATATTTGAGGACAGTGGGCAGCAAAGAGGTGGGGAAGACATCCCCTGCTTCTTGCAGAAGCGGGCAAATAGTGATGAGGAGAGTTGCAATGAGGTGTTATGTTGTGAGTGGTCGGGCTTTGTACAGCGACACCGTTGAGGTGGGGCGGCGGTGACAGGCAAACACTAATCGATATATCCGATTCGCATTGGGAGCCGGGTGAAGCAAGCAAGGCTGGACAAGGTAAGGTGCCCAAGTTAAAACAAGGCATAAATGCCCCCCAAATGGAAAATTCAGCCCACCCCATGCCTCCTTGTGCCCCCTTTTCTCCCTGGGATGACGGGGGCGCCCTACGCGGTCCCCCTACCCTCGATTACCCATTGTCCCGGCCCTGGAAGCATTCCGTTTCTCTACATTAAGTTTTAGGAGATGGGAGGAGAAGGAGGGCCGGAGATGTATAGTTGGGTGTTATCAGCATACTGGTGGTTTTGAAAGCCATGTGATGCTATGAGCTGTCCCAGACCAACAGTGTACAAGGGCTTCATCATTATCATTGGGAGAAGAGAGTGGCAGCTTGCGTGTCAAGCAGTGGCGCAGCCCGTAAGTCGGTAGTGTGGCCGGGAGTCAGCAGGGTGGCAGCAGTGCGAGGTTGGGAGCCATACGGCCACGATTTAGACCGCCCACTTTGCAGGTCCCAGAAAGTGGCGGCACAGGGGATCACCGGGTCAGCGGTGGTAAGAGTCAGTCAGTGCGGATCTTTGGTGGTAAAATCACCTACTCGGCAGTGTGCCATTTTTTTGACGAGACACCAGAGGAGGCAAACATAACTATATGTAGAATCTGTGGGCAGAAAGTAAAGCGTGACCAGGGTCCTAACGTTGGCCCCACGGCCAGGCATCAACATCATGCAGTGTCACCATACGTGTTTCAGATGTGGTGGTCAATCCTGTCCCAACAGCAGCAGCACCCAGTGGCACGCCTCCCATTTCCGGCAGTCAAGGCTTCACCACCTCTGACGAAGACAAATCCCTGTCTATTACATCATCTACCGGTCCAGATATTCCTGCTCCTCGGCACTCATGGTGCCAGCAGTCGTTCACCGAGACGATTGCCAAGAGACAGCAGTATGCGTCTAGCCATCCCTTAGTGCAGAAGCTGACAGTGCTCCTGTCCAAGTTGGTGGTACTGCAGTCCCTCCCTTTTCAAGTGGTGGACTCTGCACCATTCAAAGAACTGGCATTCACTTCTGCCATTGTAACAACATGGGTAGTGGTTCCTCTGGACCACCGCAAGCGGTGGTAGTGGCCACGCCAGGGAGCGGGGTCTAAGTAGGTCTCAGTACGTCCTGGTTTTCAAAGAGCCCCCTGCAAGGCCGGATAGATTTTCTGCGGCGGGAGTCCCTACCCCTGGTGCGACTAGCTTGCGAGGTCAGGTAACGTAGCAGAAAGGTCGGGTACATGGGCAGACAGGAACTGATGAACAGGGGGAAATTGAAGTACAAGAATAAATATATTAACAGGGTGAAATTTATGAACAGGGGGAAATTGATGAACAGGGAAAGGCCATTAACGAGTTTTGATGATGCAAGTTGAAAGGAATATTCCCCTGGGTGAACGAAGTCACACACGGGAGGAAATGTTCCGGGTCATGCAAGATGACATCAATTTGTGGCTTTCTCTGCAACAACTGAAAATTAGAACCATTGTGACAGACGATGGAAAGAACATGGTGTCTGCACTGCGCAGGAGGAGGGCTGAGCCATGCTCCCTGCATGGCATACATGTTCAATCTGGTTGTTCAAGTCTTACACCCATCTGCAAGACATTCTAAAAATGGGCAGGAAACATTGCATGCACTTCAGCCGTTCTTACACCGCCAAGCACACCATCCTTAAGCTACAGCGGCAGCCGGCCTCCCCCAACATAGGCTGATATGTGAAATTTCCAAACGTTGGAATTCCAGCCTCCATATGTTGGAACGACTCTATGAACAGAGAAAGGAAATTAATGATTTATTGATTATCCAAGGAGACAGGAGTACACCCCTGTGTAAATTTTAATGTTGGCCAGTGGCAGCTCATGCGTGACACTTGCTGTTTGCTCAGGCCCTTTCATGTGGACTACGGGATGAATAACGTCATTCCACCGCTTAATGTTTTCACGGATAGCGGTAGTGGATCCGCAGGACCACCACAAGCGATGGCAATAGCCACGACAGGGAGCGGATTCTAAGTAGGCTACAAAACGTAAATGGCTGTGCACATCTAAAATATACTTTGAAAACGTAAGCATAGGTGCACACTGAAAGGCAATAGCATACATCTAATACAAATCACAGTGGCACACTAAAGACTAAGTAAAACCTCAAGGTATATAGGAATATAGGAAATGCATTACAGCTAAGGAAAATATAAAAAACCTGGGACTCTTAGTTTACAGTTTTTGATCAAAGATTGTATTAAGCTCACCTCCCAAAACGTAAAGGGGGTTCCCAGAGCAGGTGAGTCCCTACACTAAAACATTTTTCCCTTACTAGGAGTCCATTCAGACTGCCACTTCCCCAGGAGTGATAGGAACTTGCAATTGAATTATCCGGGCACTGGTTTAAAAGAGGCGGCTGCTGAGTGCAGCAAGCCAATGAAATTGCCATCTCTCAAATAGCTACAAAACGTAAATGGCTGTGCACATCTAAAATATACTTTGAAAACGTAAGCAAGGTCCCACACTGAAAGGCAATAGCATACATCTAATACAAATCACAGTGGCACACTAAAGACTAAGTAAAACCTCAAGGTATATAGGAATATAGGAAAGGCATTACAGCTAAGGAAAATATAAAAAAACCTGGGACTCTTAGTTTACGTTTTTGATCAAAGATTGTATTAAGCTCACCCCCAAAAAACGTCCAAGGGTTCCCAGAGCAGGTGGTCCCTACACTAAACATGGTACCTTGCTAGGAGTCCATTCAGACTGCCACTTCCCAAGGAGTGATAGGAACTTGCAATGGAATTAACCTACACTGGTTTAAAAGAGGCGGCTGCTGAGTGCAGCAAGCCAATGAGATTGCCATCTCTCAAATAGACTACAAAACGTAAATGGCTGTGCACATCTAAAATATACTTTGAAAACGTAAGCATAGGTGCACACTGAAAGGCAATAGCATACATCTAATACAAATCACAGTGGCACACTAAAGACTAAGTAAAACCTCAAGGTATATAGGAATATAGGAAATGCATTACAGCTAAGGAAAATATGAAAAACCTGGGACTCTTAGTTTACAGTTTTTGATCAAAGATTGTATTAAGCTCACCTCCCAAAACGTCAAGGGGTTCCCAGAGCAGGTGAGTCCCTACACTAAAACATGTTACCTTACTAGGAGTCCATTCAGACTGCCACTTCCCCAGGAGTGATAGGAACTTGCAATTGAATTATCCTGCACTGGTTTAAAAGAGGCGGCTGCTGAGTGCAGCAAGCCAATGAGATTGCCATCTCTCAAATAGACTACAAAACGTAAATGGCTGTGCACATCTAAAATATACTTTGAAAACGTAAGCATAGGTGCACACTGAAAGGCAATAGCATACATCTAATACAAATCACAGTGGCACACTAAAGACTAAGTAAAACCTCAAGGAAATATAGGAATATAGGAAATGAAATTACACCTAAGGAAAATATAAAAAACCTGGGACTCTTAGTTTACAGTTTTTGATCAAGATTGTATTAAGCTCACCTCCCAAAACGTCAAGGGGTTCCCAGAGCAGGTGAGTCCCTACACTAAAACATGTTACCTTACTAGGAGTCCATTCAGACAGGATTCTAAGTAGGTGCCGGTTTTCACCAGAACCCGCCGCAAAGCGGGATAGACTTGCTGCGGCGGGAGTCTACCTGGTCGCTACCCCTGACATGACTTGTTTGTGGTGGCAGCCGAGGTGTAGCGTGATACAAAATCGTAAGCAAACTTGGATTCGGGGACAGGTGGTAAGCTCAGGACAGGCGGCATTGGTTCGTGGTCAAGGGACGAAGGCAAGAAGTACGGTACACGGATATGACAGACGAGGCTGAAGGAAACGCTTTCTCTATAGGCTCTAAAGATTATTATTATTAGTTTTTATTTTTTATTTTTTTTATTTTATCGTCTTGGATGCGGTTGTGGGAGGAGCCTTTTCCATTACAAATGCTGCTAAAGAATTTCCACAGCTTTCAAAATCTGGACACCTACATACAAGTTCAGCAAACTTTTCCTTTATTTACCCGTGTTATCTGTTCATGAACAAATGAATGTTTATCAACTTGCTTTCTTACACCACTTGAAATCTGTGTGGATGTAATTTGTTCCACCGGTAACAGGGGAGGGCCTCCAGGAGGACTTGTGTTTTTACTTTCTGTAACCTGGACATACGATTCACATTCTTCATACTGAAGAAGTTCATCCAAAGCCAGTTTTGCAGCATTTGCTTTTGCTTCTTTTTTGTTCTGTCCCATTCCAGTTTTGTACTGAATTCCATCAACAATGGCACAGAATGCAAAATAAGCACCTAAAATATTCCCTGTAGATATGGTCTCTTTCAGTTCAAGTTCCATATGCTGCATTTGAACAAACTGGTGTAACGCAGAAACTGGATTCAAACCACCACGTTTATACTTCATGAGTGTTTGATCGTCACTGCTGTCCTTCTCAACGGTCTTGGTATTCAGAGGCTGACCGCTCATCAAAAAACCTCCCATGCCACTCTACACATCAATACTGCAAGAAGCAGGGGATGTCTGCCCCACCTCTTTGTTGCCAAGTAGCTGTTGACTGTCCTCAAATTGTTCGTCCTCACTGTATAGTGGCGCTGAGCCCAGACCACATATTAGTTCTCTGGCTGAGGCACCCGAATGGGAAAGAGGCGGGTTGAGGACAGGTGAGGGACGCTGACCTGTTCCCGAGCCAGGCAAACTAAGAGTTGTATCTGACGAACCCACCAACTGTTGGCTAGGGTTGTCAGATGACATCTGGATGAAGTTGATGACCTACTCAACCAATCAAGAACTCTTGGGTTGCTGATCAACACACGGCTGCTACATGACACCGGCAGTTCTGGCCTCACCAAGTGACCACTGTGATGCGACCTGTGCCTGCTCCAGGAATGTTTGTGCCACTGCCACTCGCATGTGAAGAGCCTGTCGACTCTCTGTCTGACATACTGTTTGCTCAAAAATTTACAGACTCTGTTTAATGAAGATTTCTGTATATGATAAATAGGGATGAGCGATTATAATCGACGAAGTTGAAATCGGCACTATTTTTAGGCTGATCGGAAATTTCCGATCACGCGATATTTTAGGTGACAATCTGCAGATAATCTATTACTATCGCACCATTTTCGGCGCTTCCTGTCATTTTCGTGGCCAGCAAATCAGCTTAGAGCATAGAGCAGGGTGAGCTGGGTGTGCGACGTCATGACTGTGATTTTGTATGGTTGTCATTGGCTGGAAAAATCACATGACCTCGTTTTGCATAGAACAAGGGTTTTCCCGTTTCATATCAGTCTTTCAGTGTCTATCACTAGAGCAAGACATTGGGGCTGCGTGTCTCTCAAAACAGCTCAGCTCAGAGACACAGTTCTTCTCTTTATTCATACAGACAACTAGGCTTTCAGCAGTGAACATTAGAATATAGGTAGATTAGAGAATTTCAGTTCTTATTTAGTTAGACAGAGACTTTTAAAGAAGCATCTGGCGCTTTACAGCCGAGGGGATGGGGGGGCTCACGGATGGGCAGACAGACAGACAGACAGACAGGCTTTGGAAAGGAGGGTGTATATTGTGCAGCCCAGACTCTGCTTTGAACCTACATTGAAATGGCAATTTTTTTACAACTTTTTGGCCAGCACACCTTGCACCTGAGGTGAAATCGTACCTTTTATTTTGTGAATCCCAGTTTTTTTCAAAGAGCCACCTTGTACTTAAATTTGGATACAGAAAGTTTCTAGTAACTGTTGGTGTATTTCATTGGTGCAAAAACCACCTTTTGTTATCCGTATAACTTTTAAATAGCTGTATTTCACTTTGGTGCAGCCAAGTTTTATTCAAAGAGCCACCTTGTACTTAAAGTTTGATACAGAAATTTTCTAGTAACTGTTGGTGTATTTAATTGGTGCAAAAAAGACCTTTTGTTATCCGTATAAGTTTTAAATAGCTGTATTTCACTTTGGTGCAGCCTAGTTTTCTTCAAAGAGCCACCTTGTACTTAAATTTGGATATAGAAATTTTCTAGTAACTGTTGGTGTATTTCATTGGTGCAAAAACCACCTTTTGTTATCCGTATAACTTTTCAATGGCTGTATTTCACTTTAGTGCGGCCCAGATTTGTTCAATTAGCCACCTTGTACTTAAATTTGGATACAGGAAATTTTATTAGTAAAATGTTCTCGTGTGTCATTGCTGCAAAAAACGCAATTTCTCATCTGTGTAACTTGAATAGTTTTATTGCGCTCGGTGAATCTCAGTTTGGCGCAGATAGCGCACCTGTATGATAGTTTGTTGAAAACTATCAATTCCTAGTCCTATTGGGGAGTTGTAAATCCCTGGGACTAAAGGAAGAACACTGTTGATTTTGTCTTACGGTTCTTCCACCAGAAACCCCAATTTCACGGTATTTTATAGAAAAAAAATCTGTTTCTAATCCTAGTTGGGCTGTTGGAAATTAGAGGGATTTAAGAATAGCTGTGATTTTTCCGTCTTTCAATAAGAGACTGTCAAAAACTTTCCATACCTTTTTACATTTTTATCTTTCTGAACATGGAGCGAAATGCAG
>JAODAL010058453.1:0-22082 GCA_025379985.1 Phyllomedusa bahiana
CCCCAAAATGGAGTCCCCAACTACTAGCACCTGTCTAGCCTGACCTGCACTCCTATTCCCCATCTTATTGGAGCAGACAGGGGTAGTGTCTTGCTGCAGCAATGCTGTTTCTGAGCTGATATCCCCCTCATCTGCCAATCTTGCAAATTTGTTGGGGTGTACCAGATCAGGACTAGCCTTCCTGACACTCTTCCCTCTACCCTTCTTTCTGACTGTTACCCAGCTAGCTGCCTCATGTTCCTGCACCTCCATGCTACCATCCTCCCCAGCATCTACACCTATGAGTGATTGCTCAGTGAGCAGCAAACTCGCTTCCAAGTTGGCAATGGATCTCAGTGTTGCCACTTGCTCATTTAGATCCAGGATCCGGGCTTCTAAATGTGCAGTGTGCACACATCTTGCACAGCAGTATGCCCCCTCGAACTGTTGCTCAAGGATGGCATACATGCACAGGTTGTGCACTGGACAGCATTGTCAAACATGGAACTCATGGGGATGTTACCAAAAAGATATATGAATAAATTATAATAATAAGCAATACAATACTGTCCCCTCTAAACTCCCCAAATCTAAAGTTTCTCAATCTTAAGTCTCCACACTAAAAAAAACACACTTATAAGGAAAACACATTCGCAGACTCGTTCACTCACTCAAAATACTCAGTTTTAAACCTCAATGCTGTTTGGCTGTGCGGCAACCTCTCTTTCAGGAGCAAAAGGCCTCACCAGCCCCACACAGCTGCAATTTAAGCTCTGCTGATTAGGTAACTACACCCCTGACCAGTCACCTGACTCAACAAGCCCTCAGCAACTGTGTATGTTTGTAACTATAGAACCACTAACTATTCTTTAATAATATATATGTAAGCTATACACACAGTATGTGTAGCTACAAGTATAAACTATATGTCTGCTATAGATTTTAAATGTACTGCAATAATAAATAAACACAAGTATTTGCTGGAGGATTAACAAGGACTTCTCCCTCTCAATCTTAAGTCTGCATACTTAAAAAAACACACATAAGGAAAACACACTCGCAGACTCGTTCACTCGCTCAAAATACTCAGTTTTAAACCTTTCCCCCAATGCTGTTTGACTGTGCTGCAAACTCTCTTTCAGGAGCAAAAGGCCTGGAATGGGCTGGTTCTTGCCTCTTGTGGACCAGCTCCAGTGACTGCATGCAGTGACTGCAGTGCCTCAAGTGAATTTAGTAAGGTCAGATGTGGAGGCCAGAAGTGGGGAAGACATTTTACTAAATATCCCGACCAGAAATGGGGCAAACCTAGCATTATATAGAGCAAGAAGTAGGGTTTTCAAGGACATAATGAGCCATAACAAAACTAGCTGCCTAATATACAAACATCATCCATATGATGTGAAAATGTGATTATTCAGATCAGTCCACCTCCTGCCATTGCTCCCTGATACCGTTTTGATGCTCATGTGCCAATTGTAGGTGTTTTCTGTGGAAGAGAGGAATCAGCAGTGTGTGTTTTCCCCTTTTCTTATCATAGACAGCATTAACCTTTTCAGCACTTTGTATTACAAAAACACTTCTGTGGGATTAGACCCGTAGGGCTAGCCTTCAATTTCATGCATCAATATTAACTACTAAATACCAAGAACAACCCACTAGAGCAGCCATTTTGCAGATGCTGTGACCCTTATCAACTTGGTAAAGCTTCGTGATTCAATAGTGCAGCTGCGCTCCGTCTTGACAAGAATTGACATGCAATTATTTTCAAGATGGAGCGCAGCTGCGCTATTGAAACATGCAGCTGCGTTCTCTCATGTGAACGCCGCTCCGTGTTCAGCACAGATAATTGTTAGATCCGTCTTGGGAACCGACAGAGCGGACCCCAAGACGGATACTTAAAGCACTTGTAACACGGAGTGTAAACTCCGTGTGAACAGGCCCTTTGTATTAAAAATGACCATTCATTTCAATGTATTCATTATTCATGATGAAGAAATGACCAGAAAGATACAGCTAACCATTTCTCCGGCTTCCAAGACATCAGCTTCAAGAACTGACTAACCTAATTTATTTTCTGCTTCCTATATTTTATCTGTTTACATGTGCCTTTGTTAAAAAAGTATTAATAGTATTCACTTCACTGTTAGTAGACTTAAATTTATGGCAGACCGGGGTCATAAGGGTAGAATCATCCTGCTTTAGGGAAGTGAGTGCCTGCCCAAAACCTATGTCAGTTGGTTAGAGAAGCTAGACATATCCAATCAATTGCTAGATTGACTTCATGCTAAAAAGAAATTGTTTGAATGGGATAATGTCCTTAACATTGATGCAGCTAGAACAGATTTGAACTGGCCCACATGGAAGCAGGGGAAAGCCCCCGAGGGACTTGGAGCATGGCAGGCATGGAGCTGAGGGTGGATAGGCAGAGAGTGAGGAAGAAGGTTAGAGGCAGAGAAAGAGAAGCAGAATAGAAAAGGCTGAGAGAGAGAGCGAGAGAGAGAGAGGCAGAAAGCTAAGTGCAGAGTAAGAGAAGCAGAAGGTATAAGACAGAGAAAGAGAAGCAGAGTAGAAGAGGCAGAGAAAGAGGAGCAGATTGGAAAAGGCTGAGAAAGAGTCAGAAGGCTAAACAAAGAGTAAGGCTATGTCCACACTGCACAGGATTACGATCGTATCCCCGACGCTTTTCGTTTTTTATCAGCGACGAAGATACGATCGTCATTGTGCTGCCTTAGACGGCTATAGAAAAGACGATTTGCTGTCTACACAGCTCGTATTTTCTCTGACCGTCTTTCGGCAGCAGCGTATTATACAACTTGTTGTATAATACACCGGTGCTTCTCGTCTTCTTGATGTCTTCCCATACAATGCTATTGTATGGGGGGCATCGGGAAAACGAGAAGCGGCCGCGGCTTTTGCACAAAGCGTGACAAAAGCCGCGGTCCTGCATCAGAGAGAGAACAGCCGCTTTTGGGGCCGTTTTTTCTCTGATGCAGTGTAGACATAGCCTAAGAGAGACACAAGGCAAGAGGCAGAGAAGAAGAAGCAGAGTGGAAGAAGCTGAGAAAGAGAGGCAGAAAGTTAAAGGCCGAGAAAGAGAGGCAGACAGCTAGAGGCAGAGACAGAGAGGCAGAGTGGACAAGGCAGAGAAAGAGAGGCAGAGCTCAAAAGGCATGTGCAGCCTGTGCGTTCATGTACAGTAGCTGTAAGGTAAACCCCAGAATCATGTCTACCAGTGGGTCCTAGACAGCCCAGTCTGACACTGAGTTACAATACAATATATCTTAGTGTTAGTGGGTGGATGCCAGAGCAAGTTTGTCTTACTAATTTTAACTACACCTTCACAATATCATTAAATAAAGACATTTTTTTTTAGATCTTCGTTATTGATTTTGAACCTTGGATTCTCAGAAATTTTATTGTAAAATTAAGAAAAACACATTTTTTTATCTGCCTTTGAGAAGTAGCTTTAGGTTTTGTACAATATCAGCACAGAGCTCATGCTGAGCACGTTTGGGGGAAAGAAGTGGGTTAAGGTAGTGAGATAAAGTCAAAAAAACCACCCCAACGCATAGGGAAAGATAAAAACAGATAAATGTTGGGACCATTAGGGGTTAAGTCATTTAAGGAAGTCTTTTTTTTAGGTAAAAAAAAACAATTGCATAGAAGACATTCACTTTAAGATTTTATTGTTCCCTTGAGACTACTTTTATTTCTTCTTTTCATAAGTAAATAAGGCATTTATGATATTAACAAGAATCACAAAACACCTTTCCAGCTCTGCATTTTATGTTCTTATTGGTTTTTAATGGTGTGCACACTTCTAGCCTACAGAAGTGCACAGAATAATATTTCTTGACTACAATATACTACAAAATAAAGTGCAAACAACTGTACCGGGCAGATTGAAAGCAAAAAGGAAAGTGTCATCATCTTTTTGACTTGTTTTTTTCCCATTTGCACCATAAAGCTAATAAATAACCCCTGCTGCACCTCAATTTCACAGACCATTAGATGACAGATGTCTAGAGTGCATACACACATGTATATTTTAGAATTATTATAAGCACTGTGCTACACCTTCGCCTCAGCCAGCAGAGAGCAGTAATACACTAAATTATCATCCTCCCTGAGCATCATGCTTTATTTTACCATCAGATTGCCTTAGTGGACAAGACATATTTTAAAATAGTTCTCCACTGGCGTTATATAATATATATTGTCAGGTCAATGAAACTCTTTGCTACAATATATCTGCTGCGTTTAGATGACGGTGCAGAACTAAAAAATATGTCTATTGCTCGTTCCAAAAAGGATCCTTGGAGGTGATGAATTCTGCAGCTGAGGCCATTAATTTTGTTTAGCTGATTCAAACCGATCCTATGTTACATTAAGCTTTAAAGCCCAATTTCCTGCTCACAATCACATTATGTAATGAAATAGAAATGAATTAAAATAGTTCTTTGATATCCTCAAGTCTTTCTATCTTCAATAAGTACATGAAATGCTAAGTTGTATGGAGGAGTTTTAATATGTCATTGTGCAGTTTGTGTCATTGTCTCATATTCTTCATGACTATAGATAACTATTTCTAGCACAGTATTTAAATATATATATGTATACACAATCAGAATCTTGCCTTTGTGCTGCAATTCATGGAGGAGTTGTATGGAGGAACTTAAATATGTCATTGTGTAGTTTTTGTCATTGTCCCATATTCTTCATGACTATAGGTAACTTTTTCTAGACAGTATTTAAATAAATAAATATAATATATATATATATATATATATATATATATATATTATATATATTATTATTATATTATTATTTATTTTAAAGCGCCATTGATTCCAGGGCGCTGTACATTCGAGGGGGTTACATACATTACATAAGTCAAACGAGTACAGGGATAAGGGATAATGACAATTGGCACGACAGAGGGAGAGAGGACCCTACCCGCGAGGGCTTACAATCTACGAGGAGGGGGGAAGAGACAGGAGGTGAGGGGCAGACATGTCTGTGGAGGAAGTAGTATATATATATATACTATATATACACAATCAGGATGAATTGTGCTGCAATTAATTTTCATGTTCTAATACACTATGGACATAATTCCTCTAATTTTAATGGTGTTTTAAATAAACACGTATCCCTAATACATTGCATGTATGTGCAACTTTATAAGATAATATGTGTTTTAATGTGTTACTATTTAAATATCTCTGCTTGGTGTCATTGAATAGAAATATCCTTGTTGAAGTACGGAGGCTAATCCTGATCCTGATCATGTCCAACTTACAAAAGTATACAGCTCATTATAAGAGACAGTTCTGGTATACGTAATGAGCCATGCATGTATGTCACTTGGACATGATCAGAATAGTAACTGATCATTTTCATACTAATCACTCTCGGTATAATGGAAATCAGCTCTTCATGCGCTGACTTCCTGATGAGCCTGTGTTTATACACAGTAGTCGGTCTGATCCGGCAGGGGTAGAGTAAAAGGTAAATGGCAGGGACCGACAGCCTGATCCTCTGATGAGGGAAGTAAGGCATAACAGACTAAACCATTAGCAAATGCTTTTAAACTGGATCTAATCAGCACTGCCGTCTAATGGACCAATCTAAAATTCAGCCAACACTGAGGAAAACAAATTAAAAGGGTTGTTCAGTTCGTACCCAAAATAAAAAATATATACAGCCTCCTTTGCTCTAGCTCTGCCCAGTCTTGTTTACCTTGATTTTTTTCTGAATGGGATGTCACTTTTGCAGCTGCTGATTGGCTGCAACAGTCACCTGCCTCTGCTTGCATCACAACCGAAGTTGTTCATTTCCGAAACGTGATGTGAGGGTGTGGCACGTGAGCACTGCAGCTAATCATCGGGTGCACTGGTGATGTCTCGTACGGAAGAGAAAAAGGTAAACAAAAAGACCAGGGAGAGCTGGAATGTAGGAGCAGATGAGAGTTTTTTATTTTATTGTACTGTAGTACCTTATTAGTTGATTTTGGTATGAACTCGACAACTCATTTCAGTTCAACTAAATATTACTCAATAATGAACTCCATGCAATTTGTAGGTCCACCATACAGTACTTTACAAAAGTAAAGAGTTTTTTTTTCTTTTTTTGTATTTAATTTTCAGTATTTGTATTAAAAATGACCATTCATTTCAATGTATTCATTATTCAGGATGAAGAAATGGCCCGAAAGATACAGCTAACATAAAATTACGTGGATAGTTTCAACACAAAGTATAAGGCAAGATCTTTTCACTCTTCCAATCTTAATGCAATAATAAAGATGATCCCATAAGTGTAAATAACATTATATCACTTCATTTTTGAGCCTCTTGCCATATAATGGAAAGCTCCCAGTACATATATCAGATGGGTTCTTAGGCCCCAATTTATGGGGTGGACGTGAAAAGACCAACCTTTTGGCCTCTGTCAGCATGCCCTTTTTTATTGTCCAGAACAGTAAAGAAGATTAGAGCTAATCCACACTGAGGCTTTAAGTAAAAAACTGCATAACATGATAAGTTTTTTTTTTTTAAACATGGGAGCCTATGTATGATCAATGCCACTTAGTCTGACTTCTAGTTACACAGTACAGATCAAAAAAGACGTATGACCATCAAGTTTAACCAAGGGTTGGGAAAAGGTGTGGATAAAGGGAGGGGTAGAGGGAATTTAAAACTTTGTATCCTCCTATTGATCCAGAATATGAAGCCCATAAGTCGTGAACTAATCTGCCCAAAAGGAACATTCCAAATCTGGATCTACATTCCAACAAGGCTTTTATATATTTTTTTGTTACCAGATCCTGAGGTGCCTTATTGTAAGGAAATTTAACCTTTTTTTTAAGAATGAAAAGCTTTTTACATATTTTTGTGGGGGCCATGTATGTAATACAAAATAATCATATCTCTCTGTGGATGTCTCTTCTCAAGACTAAATAAATTTGAATCTTCTACCCTTTCTTCATAATCAAGATGCTCTATGTTCCTTATTAGTATCCATCAGATGTACACAGTCAAATTACATAATTTTGATTTTCCACTTAATCCAGAGTAATTGAGGTGTGTAGCATGGACAGTAGCGAAAAGGGCTGGGATTGACTCAGTATGGTCACAGTAGGTTGTTACCGACATCTAGAACCATGCTGACTACAGTGCATCTCACAGCTGCTGGAGGGTGCATGGCAGAAGTTCTGTAGAGCGAACATGGCAATCAAGATTGTCTCACAGATTCTCAATTGGGTTCAAGTCTGGGGAGTTAGGGGGCGAGGTAGTACTTGAAAGTCTTAGTAATGCTCTTTCAACTCAACCAATGTTGCACATTTTTAGCCATGTGACATGTCAGATTGTTTTGCTGGAAGATCCCAACCCCTGCACGCAAGGCAGTCAGCATATATGGGTGTACATGATCTGCAAGGATGGATTTATATCCAAATCATTTTAGAGTGCTGACCAAATGAATGACGAATGGGCCCAAAGGATGCCGCAAAAACATTCTTCAGACCATAATGCCACCCGCATCAGCTTCTGTTCTTCCAGCAGTGGTTGCAGGGTGCTTGTTCTCTGATTATTGTCTGACAAGCCAACATCCATCTGTTTGGTGAAGAAGAAAATTGGACTCATTGGAAAAGACAACCCTTTGCCCATCAGTGGTGGTCCAATTGTGATATTGGCATGAAAATAGAAGTCTTTTCTGGAACTTCATTAGCAACAGTGCAGTGACCATTAGTGTTGAACGACCAGTAAAAAGTTCGAGCTCGATTAGAACCTCGAACTTTTGTGAGTTCGGTTCGAAGTTCTATTAAAACTCGAACTTCGAACTCCATTAAAGTCTATGGTAGAAGATGTTCTGGTTAATTTTTATACCTATACAGGTGAGGAAAAGCTGTAATTACCATCCATAACAGTAAACTGGATACGTGGAACAACTTTTGGCTCTAAGAATGACAGAACAAAATTGAGAGGCTAAAATACTTCATTCCTTTCAATGGCTAACTGAAAAGATGAGGACAGCTTGCAAGCAGTGGCATAGCTATAGGAGGTGCAGCGGTAACAGCTGCTACAGGGCCCTGCATCCTGAGGGGCCCAAAAACCCCTTTGACACATAGGAGATTTGGAGACGGTGTGTTACACAATTACTGAACCCCCAAAACTGCAAAAACAGAACTTTTGGGAACTGAGTATGATTTAGCAAATCCAAGCACACTGTATAATATATATCCATGTATATGAGAGTTAGTCATTATGTGAGCCTGTAAATGTCACCAAATAACAGCTTCTGGGTGTGGGAAAGATGCAGCCAGCAATACCAACCTCCCTTACTATTGATCTCAATGGAGAGGAAAATGATATCTAACTAAGAGCAGGTTGTACAGTACAGAGAGTGTGCTGAAAATGGCGTTCACAAGGCAATACAGTGAAAAATATATAACACGGTCACGTGATTTTAGCAGCCAATGAGAGCCCTACATCGCAGTGATGACATTTTTGACACTTCTCTGTGCTCTGCACTGATTGGATGGATGCCAAAAGTGCAGAAAGGTGATTGATTGGCCACCAAAAATGCAGAATGCCGATGGAAACGAAAATGAAAACGGCGTGTCGAACTAGAACTTTACTCGAACGAACAGTAAAATGTTCGGTTTGAATTCTAAAAAATTTGAGAAGTTCTACTAGAACTTAACTTTTCTAGTTCGATCAACACTAGTGACAATCTGTCTCCTTCAGAGCCCCATATGCAGTAGGATTTGCTGAACTATTGCTTGAGACACATTTTCTGTAGCCCCTTGGTTCATTTTGGTGATGAGCTGTTCCTCAGTAGTGTGTTGCTCCACCCTCATGCACTTTTGTAGCCAATGTTCACCTCGCACATCAATGGCACTTGGTGCTCCACAGTTTCCAAGATACATATTCACAATGGTGACATTTGTCCACTCATGATACCCCTTCACCACAGCAGCATACGAACAGTTCACAAACTGTGCAGATTTAAAAATACTACTACTCTTAGTCTAAAAGCCAACAATCATCCCTTTTTGCCACACTGATTAATTGCTCCTTTTACTCAGAACAGCTACTAGGGATATGTGGGCAGACAACTTATTGCACATGTTATATACCCACCAAGCCAGCTCATGACATGTGACTTCATTCATGAGCTATAAATATAGGAATCCATAAACACGCTACTTGAATATGCTTCAAAAAGTGTATTTAAATCACAAAAGGTGTTATATACAAATAAAGTGTTATATACATATTGCAATGTCATTACATGTGAAATATACAATGTATAACATTCTATACAAAGTAAACTGTAAAGTGTGGGAATGTGGTATGTGATTATTCTGATGTGAATGCAGTAGGGATATAGCCATGAGAGGGGAAGTGGAGTAAGGAAAATGGTTGGATGCCAATGGAGCAAAGACATAAGGACTAGATTGGGAGCAAAAAGAAGGGGGAAGAAAGGTAGGAAGGAAGTATGGGGCTTGATTAAATAAGGAGAATGCACAAGAGGAGACAGTGTATGAGTAGAAGTAAAATAGAAGACTTACCAGAGATAACCAGTTTAGGGAAGAATGGGTATGGAAAGAAATGATTGCAAACACTGTAAAGGAATTGATGGATAATGGATCAGATCGAAGTGAGAAATTGTTAGGGGAGGTGGGGAGGAGTAAAGGGGAAAGGAGGGAGTGAAGGCAGCATGAATAGTGTAATAAGGGAAAACTGGACTCTCCATGTAATGAACAAAGGAACACATGTATATAAAGGACAAAAATGGTAGGGAAGAGATGCAGCCTGTGGAATAAGGACAAAGGTAAGTATGGCTGAGAGAAAACAGTATGAGCTACACACTGCCAACGTTAAAGTAGAAAGTGGTCCCACCAATGTGAATTGACTGTGTATATTTTATGAAATCCCCCTGACATACCTCTGATGCATGCTGTGAGACAGTGTGAAAACGTCATTAAAACTGTTACCAAAAACATGAGCTGCCTTTTAGATATATTTCTTACGTACCCCTAGAATGGTCAATAATAATATAGCTTATGAGTTTAGATATGAGGCAAACCACTAACTTAAAAGAAGAGAAGTCAAAGGATCATAATTAAAAAATAAAAGTTTCCAAAAGTGGAGTGAATAAATTATTAAAGAAAATAAAGGACATAGTACTCGTAACAACCATCACACACAAAAATGGTCACTATAAGATAAACAGTGCTTAAAGCTTTCATCTTTCTGAAACTAAAAAAAAATCAATCTTTAATCTTGCTTCAGAAGAAAATCCATAGATGTAATTGGCCATCTTTCTGCTGTGACGACTCAAGTCAACATCATGAGTCTGAAAGGATACATAGCTGCCAAAAACTGCTAATAAGTAAAGGAAATAGATGAAAAGAAGAATGTGTAGTAAAACACTTGACATTAGAGATTCAGAGTAAGGTTAACTTAAATCTTAAATATAAAAGAATTATATAAAAGAAATAAATAAAAAATATAAAAGAAGCATGTACAGTAAAGGCTCCATGTTAATATACAAAGTCCCCTAGTCCGGCACTCAGATGACTGCGGTGTCTGTTGCCTGCTAAACTGCCAAAAATCAAAAACCAATGGCACTCACAGATTTCAATATGCAAAAAAAAACAAGTTTTATTCATTAGAGCATTTGAAGTGCAGCATACAAATTCATGATCTGGGTAGATAGCATTTTTCAAAATGTGAGACTGGTGTCATTGAGCATTATCACGAAAGTTTTCGTCCCAAACGGGCCTAAAAACCTACCTACCAAAGTGAACTGTTTACCTACCGAATGGGGGCACTATATAATTTCCGAGCTCCTGACATTGGATAGATACCTACCTACAGGGGACCCTGTTTATCTACCTCCCTATTATACCTAACTTTCTACTGTTTTGGAATATATAAACTAGCTACTGTGGGGCCATAAATACCTTTCTACATACTGATGGGGACTATTTATCAAGGACACCTATATTCCTATCTACTAATGGGACTTATATAGCTACCTACCAAGGGGGTCTATACATACCTACCTAATGGGGAAAACTATATACCTATCTATTTGAAGGGTTTATATACCTCCCTAACTAATTGGGGCCTATATGGGAACAATGGGTGACTTCCAATCGCCCACAACAAGCACCGGGATTTCCTATCATAGGAAAGTGGGTTGCTGTGGGGATGGGGCGTCACAATGCTTTCCTGTATAAACCCACATTAGGTAGGTATATAGGTGATGGAAAAGTGAGGATTCTAAAATGTGTGAGTGGTAAATTCTGGATTCATGGCTGAGAGAAGTCATCATTGTGGTCTGGGCTGGATGGAGAGTAAAAAGAAAAGAGAAGGACTCTCATCAGAGGAGACGTCACCTGTGAATCACTTTATGTAACTGCAGTATAATCACTTATGTCTGCAAAGCTTCTATACACTGATATCTACCACTATCTAGTCACTGTATGGTGGTAATATACTGTCTGTAGAGAGTCTGTGTACAACTGTAATCTACCACTATCTGGTCACCGTATGGTGATAATATATGTCTGCAGAGCCTGAATAAAACTGGTATCTACCACTATATGGTCACTGTATAGTGGTGATATATGTCTGCAGAATGCCTGAGTCCAACCGGTAGTCAAATGTGGTGGTTGTATTTGGTCATGGTCTAGTAGTATTATTTGGTCCTTAAAGGTATTGTGTCTCAATTTTATTTTTCTTTCAGTAATGTTTGTGTTTTCTATCACCTTTTTATTCTCAGTTACATTTATTTTCAGTGTGAGCTTGTAGAGACAGCCATTACTGATACTTTTGTGTACAGAACACTGCCCTCTTCAGAGGCTGCTCTGTACTGTATGAATTGCACGACACACAGGAAACAGCTGTAAAGCAAACACTGTGCACTGTGCAACTCAAGGGAGTTGAGACGTCTCCCATCCGATTATCTTTAACTAGATTCCTCCCAGCTCCTCCCTGCTGTGACCTCAGCTCTGCTCTAGTGTTCAGGCAGCCATGACTGTGGAGCCCAGAAGATGTGTCCTTGTTCGTAATAAAGTGATCCTTCTTTTGTCGCTAACGATTTTTGCGCAATTCAAGCTTTTTTTTATTTTTAATAAAGTTATCTTGTTTCGGACGCTAAAAATCAGGTTTGGTTTTTTTTTACGGATTTTGTCGCTAAAATCATTTTCTTTACATATTTTTGCGCTAATATCCATTTTTGTACATATTTTGGCACTAATAATGTACTCTCGCTTCTGACACAAAAAATACGCTTCTCTACGGATTTTGGCGCTAAAATCAGTTTTTTTATGGATTTTGCCGATAAAATCCATTTCTTTATGGATTTTGCCGCTAAAATCAGTTTCTTTACATATTTTGGCGCTAATAAAGTTCTCTTGCTCCTGACGCTAAAAATACGTTGTTTTACGGATTTTAGCGATTAAATCCTTTTCATTATTGATTTTGGTGGTAATAAAGTTCCCTCGCTTCTGACAGTAAAAATAACTAAGATTTACTTACCGAAATCTGTATTTCCCTGAGTCCTCACAATGGGTTAATATCCTCCTCAATCCAGCTAGGACAGAAGAAAAAGAAACGAGTATCAGGTTCAAATAATTCAAGCATTAATTAGATCCACCTCACACATATAAGCTCTCCTCAGACAATGAACAGACATATTTCTTTTTTAAAGCAGTACAGAAATTTTTTATAAGGGTGGGATATCTGTGCTGCCTGAGGACTCGGGGAAATACAGATTTCGGTAAGTAAATGTTGTTTTTTCCCCTTTCTCCCGGGCAGCACACAAGGGGGTTTTCCCCAAGGGGTTTCAAAAAGCTGGGCAGATGCAAAATAACATTTTTAAAGTACTCAGACTTATCCCCAAAAATTTTCGTAAAAACACTAAGCCTCTTGACAAATTTTACCTTAAAGGTTTACATTTTTTTGGGCAATAAAGCCTATTGAACAAAGGGTTGGCCATTTTTTCTCAGCGACTGGCCATTCTTTTTGATCATTACACAGAAGTATTGCTAAAAGACCATGTCCCCAAGGCTTTGCTGAAGAAACAGACTTTTCCCGTTTCTCGAAAAAAATTTTGTAAGAATGTTTACTGTTTTTCCCGAGGGTTTAAAAAAGGGTGAGCAGTTCGTCCGACGTAAGAATCTAGAAGAAAAAACTGATAAATTCCCTGGTTAAAATTTTTTCCAGATGTCACATGAAGGACACAGCAATCCTGCTATAAACATACCAACAACACCACCAACTCAAACGACCCAAAAAGCACTCGGGAAAAAACCACCCAACTGAAGAAACCCTACTGGCACCCTGCCCGTTTGGGGGCTTATTTTCCCGACCACGAGATCACTCTTACCTTTGTCTCAATTAGACACATTTTTATTTCTAAAACCCAAAACTAACAATATTTAGATACCATTTTTGTAAAAATGAAGCCTAAATTTTTTCCCTGGGTCTTCAAAAAACCACCCAAACTGAAAGACCCCTACTGGCACCCTGCCCGTTTTTGGGGCTTTTTTCAGACCAGCGAGACTGCACTCTTACCTTTTTCTTTAAAGAGACATTTAGATTACTGAACCGAAAACAGACAGATATTCAGATCCCTTCTTGTAAAGATAAGCCTGTAATTTTTTTTCCCCCTGGGGCTTTTATAGAACCACTTAAAAAACCCGGGGAAATGGGGAATATATCCCCTCAAAATTGGAGTAAATCCTAGAAGTTCACTTCATGAGCATTGTGTTGGCGCCCCAACCCCCTTTTACGTAGGGAAGCAACTGGAAGGGGAGAGATGTATACCCGAAATCAAGCTGATAATGTGTTAAACCCGATGATGAGGCTCCACCAATGTGCAGAAGATTATTTAAGCCGCCCAAGTAGACCCTTGCCAGACAGCTTTGCCCGAGACAGCAGGCTAAAATTTTCCGAAACTGGATTAGACGACTAGATAGAAAATCTTTTCATATGACAATTTAAGAAATTTTCGCAATAACACTGACATGAAGGACACAGTCTCTTTTAGTCAAAATTGGAATACACCCTGCCCTAAGTTTATTTTTATTACTCCCAACTTAAAAAATAAGGGACCAGACATATGACCCGTAATTTTTAACCTCTTTCCCGCAATGAAGAAATATGCAAACAACGACTCTCTCCAGCTAGGGGCCAAACTTCAAAACCCAACATCTATTCTAGAGGGCCAGAAGAAGATCCTCAAAACAGTCAACACCCTACACCTGACTTCAAACGAAGAGGGGAAACTCCTTTTTTCACCCTACATTCCCAATTCGGGAAAAATTTTTAAACCAAAGTACAAGAACCCCAAAAAGAACTTGCTGGGGCTTTCTGAAAACTGACCTGTACTTCCAAACCTTCCCACCCTTTAAACACCAAAAGCTGAGGTCTCGTACCCATCGTTCAATTTTGAATAAGGGGGCCAATGGTCTTTTAAAAAAACAATACACCCAAAATTTTGTAAAAAAGGAAAAAATAAGACCTAAGCAAAAGCTTGTTGCCTTTTGGGGAAGGGGGAACAAGTCTTTGGAGGCGACCACCTCATCTGAAAACAATGGGGAGTTAAAAAGGGGTTTCTCAGTCCTGACAGGCAAATCGTAAACAGAGCGGGTTGTTTAAACTTTGGGAGTTTTCACGTTCAGGTGGGCCCAAACCCGCCACCAGCTAATCTTCCTTTGTAGGGAAAAATAATTGCTGCTAAAGGACCTGAGTAAAAACTGGTTTGACCCCCCTACCAAAAAGGAAGCAGACACCCCCAAAGAAAATGGTTACAATAGAAGATTATACCTAGAACTCAACCAGTTTTTCTCCCTCTCTCCTTCTATTGCACTTGACATTCAGCAAAAACCTCTGTGGAAAGGGATGGATTTGAAAATCTGTGGTGCTGAAGAAGCTGAGAAGTGTTTGATGTGATAACACAGCTTTTGAATAAGTAAATTGTCTCCTATCTGATTTTCTGCTGAATCACAAAATTCAGTAAAGCTATGAGGACAACCAAAAGGAAGGAAAGTCATTTAGAATGGTGAAATTTGTTATTTCTATCCCATTTGGAACTCCGTAATTGGGAAAATATTAGATATAGGGGCAGCCCAACCTTTTTTCATGATGTTAGATAAAAATTTCCCCTTAAACCCGCAATTAATGTGAAGGAATCAGCCCAAAAGGAAACCGGGTTGGGTTTTCTGGCCTATGGACTGAAGGGACATTGGGGCACCTTTAAAAAAAAATTAGTATAAGAATTGGTTACTTCTCAATTAATACCATTTTAGAACCTTATTGGGGATTCTTGGGGCCCAGAGTGACGTTCCCTTTGGAATTAAAAACTTTTATTTTTGCCTTTTTTAAATTTATTTATTTATCTTCTTAAGTCATGGAATCATCTGTAAGGACCAAAAATTGGTAGGGTTAAATGGGGGGGGGGGTCAGATTAAAAAGGGGTTTTAAGAACTTTAGCTGCACCCCCCATTCCCCATAAAGTCCCTGGAAAACAATAGTGCGATAACCTCTATGGTTTATGATTTCTCGGGAAAAACACCAAATAACTGGGGGCAGCCCCGGGTTTACTGATTTTCCACTAGTATCCCACACCAAAATCAGGTACTCAGATTCAGAGCCCCGGCAATGAACAAAAAATGGCAAACGAAGCCCCAAAAGGCTATGCAGAAGGAAAAAAGCTGTGGGCCTCATACAATACGATTTTTTTTTTTTATATTCTTTTGGTCCCTTAGTAATGAGACTGCACCTAAAGTAAGTGTCTTTTACTTGTATCTCCCCCCCTCCCGTGCTTGCTTTGAGGTGGAAATCATTTTCCAGAGAACCAGGGATCAATTGTATGGAGTTTTTAGACTAAAAAAAAAAAAAAACTGTGGGTTTTCCTTGGGTTTCCTGGACCAAGATAAACAACATTCAATGAGGATGCTGTGGGCATTTTTCTCCCTAAGTAAAATGAGCTAGGATTTTTTTTTTTTTTAAAAACAGCTTTCCTGACATGAGCCTCCCCAGTTTTCCTGCCAATATCAGGGAACTACACGATAAAGGACATGGGAAAAACATTGCCATTTTCTACAAAAGGGCCCAAAGTACTTGGGCCTGAAAGGGCGAAAACCTATGGGCACTAACAGAGGAAATGGCTATAGTTATGCCACAATCCCTTAAATAAATTTTAAAAAGGGTTCTTCACTGCTAGGAGCTCTGAATTAGGCTGTGGAAAGTCTGAAAATAAAGCGTCCTGCAGTGCTCATTAGGGGAATAGTAGCATTACAAATTGATAATCATTAAAAATGGGTCAGTATAATGCAGCCAGAATAGGTCCCCAGAAGAATACCCTCTAAAACCCTGCTCTTCTCTAGTTAAAAGTGAGATTTCGGAGCGAGCACCTATTGCAATGGATTTGGGCTTTATACAGTGTATATAACAAGAGGTTTTTCTAAATGGAGCCCCCTTCAATAAGAAGAAACCTGTGCATTTTAAACAAAGCAGGTAACACCATTCTGGAGTTAGTTTGAGACAGAGTAAATCTCCCATGACTGTATTCAGGAACCTCTGACAGATTTTTTGCAGTTGCAACACAACCAAATAATTGTTCATCATGAGGCAGAATTTAAAATACTCAGTTACCAGGCAGGAGCCAGGAAATTAGCACAGAACCTGCGCCCTAACTTCCAGCTTCTATTCTCATGTTGTGCTGCTGCTCATCAGCTGTAAGACTTCAGAAAATAAAATAAGTCTGCAGAAACCAATCTTCTGAACCAGAAGAGCAATATCAGCACAGACCAATAAAAATTACCAGAAGCATCTGATGGTATGAATGAACTAATTTCCTACCTTTATACCATGGAGAGTGTGCAGCTTGGCAGTGCTCAGAAAACTAGAATAAAACAGCAGCCAGTCCCCTGATCCAGGGGAACATTAACAGCAAATGCTACCAGAGATAGCTGAAAGTATGGGAGAACTCAACTCTTAGCTTTGTACAATGGAAAGTGTGCAGCCTGGCAGCACACATATAAAACGCCATCATAAGCCAGCAGAGGAAGCCACCCTCTGATACTGTGCCTCTCCCCTGGTGTAGAGCATTCAATTTCCGGCTAATAGCCCGGTGGGAAGCTCTGCTGAATGCAGGCTGAGAAATCCACAGGCCATGGCTGCCCCAGAAACTCTGGGATTCCAGGCCAATTAGGCAGATCAGTAGTGGGGGAATGAGGAGATGCACCAAGAAACTCTTGGGTCTCCACCACAGGAGCCACTGTAGTAAAATAATAAAACCTAGAAATAGTGAATAGTAAAATAATAATAAAAATAATAAGTCCAGCTGGGACAGAAGAAAAAGCAGGCCTGTTCACTGTCTGGGGAGAGCTTATATGGGTGAGGTGGATCTAATTAATGCTTGAATTATTTGAACCTGATACTTGTTTCTTTTTCTTCTGTCCTAGCTGGGTTGAGAAGGGTATTAACCCATTGTGTGCTGCCTGAGGATGAAGGGGAAACGTTTTTTTTTATGGATTTTAGTGATTAAATCCTTTTCTTTAGGGATGTTGGCCACCTGTGGATACCTGTGAGCAGGGATGCAGACATATACTGTGGCGTTCCTTCCACATATTCATAGTGAAATAGAATAAATATAATCACAGTTTCATTATGGTTATCCCTTTTTTGCTATGGATACACAGCAGCTTTGTATGGTATCCTCAGTCACCAACAAAATGGTGATTCAGTGGCTAGAGAGTCTACAATTCCCATCCCCCTCCTTTTGTACACAGGGGAGTGGTAAGCATGTGAGATCACCACCAGACCAGCCCACATTCACAGTAGTGCTGTAATACTACCTCTTTGTACATGAACCAAATTTTTTTTCTTGGATGTGCTCCCTCTGGTGGCTAAGAGTGGTAAATATTGAAAATTATTATGCATTTTTTAATATTTACCACAAATTGAATGAAAGAAAAAAATATACTAAAAATTTAGACAATAAATAACAGACAATATTTCATCAATAAAAAAAAAAATTTGATGACAAGATTCTCTTTCAGTGGTAATATTATTGGGTCTTGGTATTGTAGAATTGTCTTTAGTGACAATCATACATATGGTATATTTGCTTCATGAATAGGTGTATTATTCGGTAACTGTATGACTGTGGGGTATTACACTGTCATACGTAGGTGAGAGTTTTGAAAACATAATTTTGTCAGTGCTGATTTTCATTGTACAGTGACTGCTGAGGTGATGGACAGGATCTATGTGGAATACGTGTAAATATCAGTGACAGGACATACATGTCGCAGTTCACGATGTGTGGTGAAAAATAATGTGGAAATCAAGCCTTACAGAGCAAAACCTAATACAGAAGGCCCAGGTCCCTAAGATTTGTACAAAACTGACAAGTAATTTTGGCCATTCCACACTGAAAATGTAATCCTGTGCATCAATATTTCTGGGACACCTTGCATGCACGGCTTTCTTCAGCTCATGCCACAGAATCTTCACAGGATTCTGAAGGACCAGCATTTACATTCTCCTGTAAAATATTTTTAAACACCTTCGAATGTATTTTTCCTAGAGCAGTAAAATAGCCCCAAACCATGATACTCCCTCCACAATGCCTCACAGTTGGGATACGATTTTAGTGTTGGAGGGCAGTGTTTTTCCTCTAAACATATCATTGTGCATTTCTACTTTGTTTCCTCAGAAGCATCGTAACACATCCATGTTGTCTTGGACAAACTTTTGAAAAGAGAACTATTCATCTCAAATGCACAAAACTCAGGGATGTAACTAGAGAAACCTGGGTCCCATAGCAAACTTTTGGCTAGGCCCCCCCCCCCCCCCCGCTTCCCCTACCACAAACATTTACCAGGACCTCTTAGGTCATGCAGTTACTAGATAATACAAAGAGTAAATGCCTCACCATAGATATCACCATCACACTGCTACCATAAAATCCCACTATACCCAGACCAGCATTACCAACAGCACTACTACATATGGACCTGATTATACTGCCAGAACATGACCACAATTTACCACCAAATAGTGACTGAATAATGCCCCTATACTATTACAGAATAAAGATCAATATTACCGCCATATAGTGGTTTATACCAGTGAACACAGGTGCCCTACAGTCTGTATATACCTCCTCTGCTAACACCGGGCAGTCCTGCCTTTGAACGTTCAGCACAGAGGGCTTGGGCGTTCAGAGTCAGGATTTGCCGGGCCCCACAGCGCCGCCCCGCCAGCAGTGAACTGTTATGTTCATCACCGGTGGCCGCAGGAGCGGAACTACTATGGTAGCAGCTGCCCCGTGGCCCAGGTCTCCTAAGGGTCTGGGCTCCGTAGCAGCTGCTACATCTGCTACCCCAGTAGTTACGCCCCTGACAACACTATTTTTAATGGAAAAAGAACACACCAAATTCTCATCCCAGCTGTAACACTTGGCACAAGGAGCATTATTATAAGGGGTTGATTTTCTGCCTCAGGTACTGGACACCTTGCGATTATTGAGGGAACAAAAGATAAAAGGTGTATTAAAACATTTTACAGAAGAATGTAGAGGAAACAGTTTTTGACCTTAACATAAACAGATGAACCAATTTACACAAGTAAATATCATTAGGAATGGTAAAATAAATGATTTGTGTTTTGATATGGTGAATTCAGAAATTAGCCCTTTAGAGACGCTGTGGCATGACTTAAAAAGGTCTTTGTATGCCATGCGACCCAAAAATGTTGATGATCTTAAACACATTTGCATGGAGGAAGGGTCTAAAATTCTTCCTTAATGTGGTGCAAATCTTATTTGCAGCTACAGGAAATATTGGCTCGAGGTGATTGCTACTAAAATGTTATTAAATACAAGGATTAGCAACATTTTGTCCCTGCACTGTGGATGTTCTACTTGGTGTGCTCAATTAAAGCTATGAACACTACAACCTTTATTCTACTTATATGTTATCAATGCAAAAATCAAGGTAATTCCTGGGGGTTCAGTTTATTCTTGCAAATGTATATTGTACATGTGCATTTCCACTTTCAAGTGCATAATAATTGCATACTTGCTACACCTGAAGCGCTTGCTCCATGATTGCTTAATAATTTATCTGTAAAATCATCTGACATAACAATTAATTTAATAATTGGAAGCATTTTCAAAAATGCTTCTTTGTCTTGACCGGTGCTGAGCCTAATTTGTCCAATGCCAGTGTAAAGTATCATAGTCCCACTAACCTTGATCCTCTCAAATCTGCCCAGCAGAATAATACTGTATATGAGTAACAGCAATACATTAAAATATGTTATATTTTGTTTGATTTAACAAAGATTGAATATATAATCATAAGTCACCTCCATTATTAAAGTACTAGAACTCATTGCTTAATAAAGTATAATAGGTTATTTATAAATAAAATGTCTCTACCTACTGATTATTGGCTTCAAAACAGCTTCAAATGGGACTGTCATTTGCTGGACTTTGGGGGCCTTTTATTGCAGTCATCCATCATTGTGTCAGAACTTCCATTCTGGTCCAATCTGTGTCTGCCTTAGCTCAATCAATTTACTTACTATCGGTTGCAATAACATGTGCCAGTGTTCTGTGCATGGCACCTGCACATAATTGCTCTGCTCTATGTTGAAAAGCCTCCATTCTTAAGGATCTGTCCAAAATGCAGTTTGCTAACATAATAGTAAAAGTGCCTTTAAGTAAGTGCTCTGGGAAAGAGAGTGAGAATGAAAGATGTGTGATTGAAGGATGAGTTTGCCCAAGAATCTGGCGACTATTCTACTTTTCTGCAGAGTTCTTTGATTCCTCTGGGACAGAGGCACAGTATTAAACAAAAAAGTGCTGCTGTAATCATTTATATTTAAAGGCTAACATGAAATCTATTTTGGAAGTGTGCCTTGTTCCTTAAAGTCTGCAAGTCACATTTGCTATTTTTTCTAACTTGTCCTTTCCAGGTTATTTCAGGATATTTCCATGTGCTTTGATAATGGCAACTGCTACAGTGAGGAAACCGAATTTGCTTGGGTCAACTAAATCATGCACAGTTTTCCTTTGATACTTACTATCAAACAGTTACTTGTGAAAATAGTATTAGAGCTCATAAATCTGCAGCTGTCCTAGAAATTATTTACTGGAGTTTTCTTAATAATGGTATTAGCATTTTATGGCTCGTGGATGGTTTGAGAAATATGAAACATTTGACATATTAAATCAGGCTGCCGACTTCACTACATTATTATTTACTGCTGTCTCTAATATTTATCAGCTTTATCTTGTTTGCAGGCTATAGCTTGTTCTTGGCATTATTAAAACAGATTAGTAGTAATGATGCAACAAGGTTCTGCTCGGGCTATTTCATAAAAGTTGTGCCCTTCTTTGTAAATGATAATTAAAGTTAATTCCAGTCGTTCTTATGGTAAACTTTCTTTTTTTACACCTCTTTTATCTTTAGAGAATGTTTATAATATTAAATTTTACCTTTCTTAATTAGACTGATATCTGTAGAAGAGAAATAAAGGGTGACACGTCCTATTAGGGCTGCACCATTTTTTTTGTGTATTATGCACCAAAAAACTGTTGATGCCGTATTCTCTATATAAATGAACTGTAGTGCACCAAAACTAGGCACGTTATAAGCCAGGCACAACACTTTTGAATGCGCCTAAATTAATTGCATCAAATATGCTATGCAAAGTATACCACACTCCAGAGTTTTTGACAGGTTCATTCATTCAGGCGCACTATACACTCATTTAATGCATCATAAAACTGGCGTTGCGGCGCCTCTTTTGTGACATGTCGCCCAAAGTGTTTACAATGTTATATGTTGTACAAATTTTTATTTTTAACCTCTTTAGGATTGCAGCTAATTTAAGTCATAAGAATTCAGTAATGTTCTCATATTTTCAAGTATAACTTTTTAACCCCTGTAAGAGGACAGAGGGGATTGTGGTGGACCAGAGATATGTGTCACCAAGGACCCTGGCGTTGGTGAGGTGAAAACCTGTAATTTTTAGGTGTCAGGGAGGGTAGGTTTCTGACAC
>JAODAL010058454.1:0-22082 GCA_025379985.1 Phyllomedusa bahiana
ATAAGGGGGAAAAAAGAACTCTGGTAAACCATCTGAGAATTTTATTTACTTATTTTTTTGTTCGCCCAACAACCCCTTTAAGATGTCTGATTAAAATAATCGGTTCAAATGAAATAACAATATAAGGAAACAAAGCTTATAAAATTGTATTTTGTCTGAAAGCATATGTATAAATCAACAGATCAAAAGATTGAAATGATGTTTTCTTTTTTGTATTATGTTTGAAGAAATCAAAATGTTTAGATCATATTTTCATAATTAAAGAACACAGAATAAGGCTACTTGTAAGGATTACACACTGCCCACTAATGAGAAAATCTTCCCCGGCTCTCTGTGTACTGTGGTCCCTGGACACCATGGAAACACTGTATTAGTAAAATCTGATTAACATTCTCTTCAACGAGCTATTTTATTTTCCAACTGTTTTCAAACACGGTATTTCATCTCGCTGATAAAAGAAGGGACGGGGGTAACAACATGTTTATACACCAACTTAGAAATAAATTGCTCTTTACCTTAGTATATTTTACACTGATTGAGTCAATATAGGTGGTAAACACATCCAGGAGGTGATAGTAAGTCTATGTGGCATGAAGGTTACTGGGGATTATTGAGGGCAGAAGGACTTCAAGCATTACGACTGGTTTCTAATGGATCATGTCTGTGCTGATCTCCTGATATATCATCTGCTAGAAAACCCAATTAACATCACAGGATTGGCTGATTCTTATACAGAAGGTCCTGGAAACAAACCTTTCATATGATCTTTATTAATCCATAACTCGGTTTAGGGTTACCCAGCAAGCAAGTTTTTGGACATCATAATGTTTTCATCTGCTTTTGTTGCAAACCAGGCACAACACTGTCATTAAACACAAAGCTTTGCTAACCTTGAAAGGAGCTGCATTGTCGGAGATGTGATATGGGAACAGTGAACTATGCAGATGAAATTTACTGCTTTCCCTCGACCATTACTAACAGAATTCAGCTGGTAAATAGATTTCAACTTGTTGCCTATATTTCATATGCTGCTTGACTTCTTAAGCACTTTCTCATTTGCCAACTTTTTAAACCCATGTATACTTTCATTGTGCTGTTGACCAAACTTTCTCATTGCAATAGTTCAACCTCATGATACTACATTACATTGTGTTGATGACCGAAAATTACATTTTGGCTCCTCTTGTAGTGTACAAACCATAAATATCACATAGATGAGGCTACCATTTGTTACGGTAAATATATCAGCTTACTTTGGATGGAAGCAGCAGCCAGAAAGCCAATCAGAGTGTCCTTCACCAGTCATGATGATCTCCCCACTGGGAATGGACCACATCTTCCAAAGACGGTCATCGCTGGCGGTGACCAAGATTTCCTTACGAGGGTGCAAGGCCAAACTGAAAAACAAGTTGTTTGAGTTAGGAATCATTATTGCAATTAGGAGCAGAAAAAAAAAAAAAAACAAAAGCACTAACAATAACTATAAGTTGTATAACCACACTCTTAAAACTGCTGTTCTCACCATAGACTTTGATGGCATATTGATAGGCTATGCCATCAAAGTCTAATAAGAGCTACACCTATTACAGAAATGGGTCTTACAATGTATCAACTCAGAATGGAGAGCCAGCCCTGCTTGCATAGACTCTCCATACTGCTCTATGGGAGTTCAGCAAGCACGACTGCCTCTTCATTCTCAGGCGACAGTTTTGGAGGCCCATTCCCGAGAAAGGTGTGGGTCCCAGAGGTGGAACTGTACCTATCAGACTTTTAGGCATATCCTACAGTTATACCATCAAGATCTATGGTGGGAACATTGCCTTAAGTATTACTGTCCACAATTTATATATATATATATAATAATATTATATATATAAAATATATATAAATATATAATATAAATATATAATATATATATATAATATAATTAAATATATTTTTATAATATATAATATATATATTTTATAATGTAGCAGACCTACACCAGAACAATAATGCACCCTGAATCAGGGCACAGAGGTAATCTTTATTCCTCATGCTTTCAAGGGCCTTTGTTTCAACAGATAAGAGCAATACACGAAAAGCCATGAACATTGTCAAGCTGGACTCGCTAAAACCGTGTATATATATAAATATATATAAATATATTTAAAATATATATATATAAATATTCATCGCAAAAGAAAAACGGATCGCGGCGCACGTATGATAAAAAAACGGGTGCCAAGTGGGAAATTACTATACTTATTAAAAATTTATTAAAAGGGAGAACGGTAGTCTCACTTATAAAAACAAATTAATGCACGGCCCGACGCTTTTCACGGGCACACCCCACGCTTCATCATACCTCTGATGAAGCGTGGGTACCATGCGAAACGCGTGGGGCCATGCCATTAAATTGATTTTATAAGTGAGACTACCGTCTCCCTTTTAATAAATTTTTAATAAGTATATTTAATTTCCCACTTTGGCACCCGTTTTTATACAAAACGTGCGCCGCGATCCGTTTTTCTTTTGCATGAATCTACATTACTACCATGATAGTTTTCTATTTGTGGGATCCTTGGATGCTGGGCAGCCGTAGACATTACTCCACATGGAGGGAGAAGGATTACGAGAGTTGGGGCCTCGACCTTAAAAGCAAAACATTCAAGTAAAGCAGACCAATTCTGCCATACACTCCTGCTAACATATTTCACTATTGCGCCTTCTGCTATTCCTTTTCTTTATATATTAATATTATATATAATATATATATATATAAATAAAATATATATATATTTATGGGCAGTTGGCACACCAAGCACTGGTGAAATGGGATTTCTTTATTGATCCACATGTCCCCAAACAAGGACCACCAATTCATAAAACTGAATGATAAAAGCACCAGTATTAATGTCAAAACAGCCAAAATAGCAAGCTTTAGGGTAAAAGCCTTTTCTCGGGCTATAATTCTCAGCCAACACTAGGCAGTTGTGCAACTCTTCTGTACTGCCATGATTTAGGCTTTCTCCCCAGTAACTGCGTAAGTGGGACTTTACCAGTACAGAAAGACTGCCTACACTGATAAAGAACCTGGAGGTAAGGCTCAAAAGTTTGCTATTTTAACCAATTTTGTCATTTATACTAGTGCTTTTATCATGCATTGATCATGAATTGGGGCTCTATGATTTTGGTGATATGTAGATCAGTAAACAAATGTTTTCATTCACCTTTGATTGAAGTGGCACATTTCTTTAAATAAAAGCACACTCATTAGAAAGTCTATGCACAATGCTATGTGAAATAGCCATTTATATAAAAGGTTATGTGAGGCTGTGGCTTCATACAAACCTTTTTCTTGTTATCCAATAGCTTCATTACGGCTAAGGCTTCACCATAACTGGTACAGAGCTTTAAAATTTCCATAAAGGAAATTCATCTAGTGATTGACCTTGCAGTCATCATAAAATGTGGCTATGGGATCACAGCAACTTTTTTTGCCAAAAGCAAACTTTGCAAATGCAGCAAGCCTTTACCAGAAATTGCACATAACATGGTAGAGCCATGAAATCTTACAGCTCAGAAATGCTTTATGAGTAACTGTTGTGCAGCTACTTTTTGCAGGTCTTTTTCTTGGACAATTAGTAGCACAACAGTTGCATTTACACCATTGATTTACAGTAGTCAATAAGGCCAAGTTCCAGTTAGAATATTGTAAAACTAGGGCATTGTAAAATGAGAGATTGCTCTACAATAGACCAGAATCCTGATTTAGACACAAAGGTCATTTAAAACAAAAAAAAAACAAAGTAGGCCTAATTTATGACATCCAGTTTTTCATTGGCACCAAAATAGCTTTAATTGTAAGGAGAAGAAGCTGCCAAGAAGAGCAGAGTGATTCTTATATGCTCACACTTATCGATGCATTTCCATACAAAGACGAATGTTACTGCAGCCCTTATAGAACAGCACAATGTTCCTGAAGTTTCTATTAAGTTACTAAGAGTTAAGTTTTTGTTAGTGTTAAAGATAAAATACAGTACAAAGCGCAGCCACTGTACAGGGGATATATATTACAGCTTCATAGACCAGCAACCAAAGAGAACCAAAGGAGGACTATATGGTCATTAAAACTTAACTTAACCTTTAATGTATAGTGCAGCGCTACTAAAGCAACATCAAAAACAAAACACAATGAAAAAATGAGTGAGGGACAGTGGGAGCCCTATTAAACTCTATAAAAGGGGAAAAAAAGCTACTATAAGTCTGGCCTAACAGTAGACACAGGAAAAGTTGTCCTGATAAGGACGGTCCTGTCAGGAACCTAACCCTATATACCACTTACCCTATAAACATTCAAAGGATCCCCTCCCAACATGTTTCGATCCTCCTATTCTTTTATTAAGATCGCATCAGGGGATAATTTGGAACACATGGGAACCAAAGAAAAAGGTTGTATCAATGTGATACAGTAATAGGTGACTTAATAAGTATTCAGGATGTCACACTAAAGTGACTGCTAGTGGATAGACATACTCACATTAATCCAGAGCATGGGTACCGGCAGTCAAAAAAGTGTATAAAGCATACCTGTGTTATGTGTGGTATCACCCTATTATAGCTCTGTTCGCTTGCGTCCCTCACCCTGTTAGAGTGACCAGCAGTGGCTGGTAAAGTGTCTCACTATTATGGCTCTGTTCGCTTGCGTCCCTCACCCTGTTAGAGTGACCATCAGTTACACAGATGACAACAATGTGAAATACCAGAAGTATGTGGATTCATATTAATAAGAAGTTTGAAGCACAGAAAGAGTAGTAAAAAGTACTATCCTTTTGTAGCCACTGCCACCCTGAATACAGAAATGTCTTTTTCCCTACTCCTTCCAGTCCCCTAACAATGTTAGTACCCGTTATGCATACCAGGTTCTAGACTGTCAATTGGGCGGTGACTTGTCTAAATATACAATGGATAATTAAATCTCTGTGGCGCTGTCCAGTTAGCGTAGTCGCAGTCAGAGCAGTCCTTTCAACGTGATCTTTTGAGAGTTACATCTCCTAACTACATAATGCCCAGTTCTTGCTGACTCTGGTCACAGGTCCTCTTTAAACACAGTAAACGAGTGTATAGCATTTTTCTCATGCAGCAATCAAGGTAGGGATAACAGTTTTCTATAGCTTTAGTCAGAAAGAAAATCCAGATCTAGATAGAAAGTCTACTTAGATATGTTTCTTACAAAAAGAACAACATTTTTGCAGTAGAGCTGCCCTCCAATTTCTTGACCCCATAGAAGTTGCCACTGCCATTGTTACAAACTGGGCAAGAAAAAATATAGGTAAAATGTTTTGCAAACAACAGAGAAGAAAATGCTTTGGTTTAGTGACTATAGGAAAAGGGACAAAGAAAAATTATACTTAAGCAAATATGAGAAAACAAATTGGTGAACGCAATTAAAGAAATGCAGTGTATGGGATGCATAAATACAAATTTTACTTAAAATATTTAATAATCCATAACTAAAATAGTTGTGGATTGATATTTTATATTTATCATGCAATATAAAGTTATTAATACATGCTATACAGAACTAGGGAGACAAGACATTAGCAAACTGGCATCTTCTAATGATCATCTTCGGCGGCAGCATAACAGTTAAAGGACACTTAGAACTTTTCTTCTTTTAAAATAAGCCCTAATCACTGTCATTTTCACAATTTGCTGTTGTTTGGTATGAGCTCCTATTGAAAGAATTATGAATTGTGTTTCCTTTTCTAGTCAATTCTCTCCCTGGTGTGTCCATATCACAAATGATTGGATGAATGTTCTCATCATTTTGTTCCCTCAGGTTTCTCCCCACGACAATAACTTCAAAACTCAATGCTCGTGTGACTTCGGGAAGTAAAATGGATCCGATCCTTTGTTGCAAACTGCTTTGCTTCTGCGTTTCCAACAGAGATATCAGATATGTTGGGAATCGTGCAAAGATTCCTTGAGAGTGTCTCCGTCTGACGAGAGCTATCTGGCTGAGACACCTGGCTGGCTTCTGTGTGCTTTATCATAGCCATTCATCAAGTTCCATTACATAGCTAGCTATATGTCTGTAACAGAGACGAGAGGAACTGAAAATTAGAATGTGCTGAAGAAGAAAAAAATGGCACTTGAGTTACATAAAAAATCTGTTCCTGTCCTTGAGAAGAACATGAAATGATGATATATACATGTAGTACCTGCTCTTTCAGAGATGTCATATTAGCCTCACAGTATTATGTACTTATAAATACATTTTTTGCAAAGGAAGCCTTCTTCTAAAACAGGGATATCCAACTATTTTACCAATATTAATCTAAAAGTAAATAAAGGATAGATTCCGATAAAGATGAAAGCAAAACTGACCATGATAAAGAACCAATTATGGGTTTGAAACATATTCAATATACAATACTCACAAAAAGTTAAGGATATTTGGCTTTCGGTTAAAATTTCAGAATGAACATAAAATTAATTGAAAATTTTAAATGAACTAAATGAGACCATCTCTTAACTTTAGAATGCACAAGTACAACTATTTAACGTTTCAGTACTTTTTGCACAACTTGCTGATCTCTAACAAGGAACTTAATAGCCACATTTCCAACAGACAGGTGTTTAATACTTAAATCACTCAATAAATTTAAGGGATCAATTTGAATTGGGATTTAAACAGTCCCCCTCATCATGTTTTTTTACATTTTGACATCATGAGACCAAGGCAACACTTTACAATTGATCAACAGTACCTCGTCATTGCAAGGCCTCAAGCAGGAAATAGCCGCTGAGCTTAGAGTGTCACAAAGTGTCATCAGCAGATTACAATAGAGATACAGAGAGACTGGAAGAGTCACAGAAAGGCAAAGAAGTGGGCGTCCTTTGGCTCCATCACACACTGATGTCTACTTCATTGTAAACAATGTCCTGCGGAGCCGGATGATGAATGTCACACAACTCCAGGCATGTTTAAGGGAGGCGAGAGGCAACCAAGTGTCACGTCAGACCATTCATACCCATTAACATTAGCGTGGTCTGCCTCCTAGCATGGGTACCTCACCACTCCACCAGACACAGACATCATCTTCGGGCAGGGGCCAGTGAGCATCGACACTTGACGAGGAGCTAGTGGTCCTCAATGCTGTCCAGTGATGAAAGTCAATTCACTCTGAGCAAAAATTATGGTCTCCAACGAAGCTGGAGACTTCAAGGAGAGCACTACCCATCAGCCACTGTTGAGCCTTTAGTGGTGGTGGTGTTACAGTGTGGGCAGGTGTGTCTAGTCAATACAGAACTGTCCTATACTTTGTGAATGGTATAGTGACAATCCTCTACTACTTTAATAACATCATTAATCCAGTCATTCTGCTTATGCATGAACAACACAGGGATAATTTCCTCTTCATGGACGACAATGTTCCAGCTCATCAACTTAAAAGGGTTTTGTTGCTACCAAGATCATATCTGTAATGATGTGGACAGTAAACATTAGCACTTTTGCAATTGGTTTGTATTATCTAAATCATTTAGTATAGCAGCTATTAGATAATCTGTGTGTTCTACACCTAAAACTGCAGCCTGGGGGGTCAGGCCATGCCCTCTTTGCTGTGAGTGGCTGCCTCATATTTACTTAAAAACCCCTGGACGGGACATGCCCCCATGTGGGACATGCCCCCTGTGGTGTGATTGGCTGCCTGTACTCTCTGTGCTCACTCCCCTCTGAGCTGTGTCAAACTGAAAATGAAACTGAAGGTTCTCTCAAGGACAGCTCTGATGTAAAGGATCTGGGCAATGCTAGATTCACTCCCCATACCCATATAACACACATATACAGTAATACACTCTGCTTCCTCCATCCATAAAACACACATATAATACACTCTGCTCCCCCCACCCACATAACACACATATAATACACTCTGCTCCCCCCACCCATATAACACATATATATTACACTCTGCTAGACACAATGACAAGATGTCACTTTGTGTAATATTAGGGGGCTGTTTACAGCAATGCAGGTGTCCTGGTTACAAGGATTGCTTGTGGCTATCACAGTTCTCCAGGCTTGATAACTGACCACTGCAGGAGGTCTGCAGAGTTTAAGATGCCTGGGAAAGGCAATACTGAGAAAACCCCTTAAAATGGCCTGCTTTCAGGATAAAATATCACTGTAGCATGACATTTTTACATTTTCCTTACAGTAGATTTCTCCCGAAAGCCAATATCCCTAACTTTTTGTGAGTAGTGTACAATGGTCATTCCTTAAACATTTCATCCTGAAACCACACTCAACATATTATGTAACAGACACTGCTGATGTGGCACATGTGATTGACTAGAAGGTCTAACAATTATCATGATGTAAAATACATCTATTGTCTAGTAGAGCCTTTATTACAGTACGGTGCGTTACTACATGTTTTGTTCTGCTCCTTACATTTTGGGAGGTAAGTGGCTCCTTTGGAAACAAGGTGAGGATGACCCCATTTCTCTTTCTCTTTGTATATAAAAGTACATGACCTAGAGAAGCTCCTTTTCTCAATACAGAAAGTGATTTCCAGCTTCAAGCAGCTCTTTCTGATGTTATATGTAACGACTTGCTTTATCTGTATTGTGTATCTGATTAGTTTTCCTTCATCTACATATTGGATTATGACATTTTGTTCTTTAGAACCAATTACCAGTTTTCCATAGAGTTATGGTTTCAGCATACAACAGGCATCCCAGAACTACCAGTAATTAATATTGTATGTTGAGGGATCACTATATTCATTTATGTCTGTTCTCAGTGTATTGTGGACAATTCTTCTTATTTGACTATAACTAAATAACAAAACAGTAGCGCCTCTTTGTGGTATGAATAGCATATGGGTATATAAAACTCTAATATTGGAGGCTCACCTATACAACATTGATATGCACACAGCCAAATTCCAAGGATGCTGCAAAGGACCTGCAGGGCACACCGTCTCTTCAAAAGGACCCAGAAGATACCAAAATGATTTGAACAAAAAGAAAAACAGCCGGTCCATGTGCACAGTAATACTACTACTACCCATACTGGTCTTGTTTAGTTGAGAAAGGGGCATGGCTATAACTGTAGCTATAGCAGCTATAGCACCTGCTATGGGACCCAGAAGTTGAGGGGGCCCACTCAGATACATGGACATAGATTTTTTTTCTCAGAAGGAATTGATCGCACTCCAATATTTTGCAAAAAGTGGAATTTTTATTTACATATAACCCATTGGCTCCAACACCGTAGGCAAAATGACAAGTGACTAGTGTGTCGTGACGTTTCGGTCAAAACATGACCTTTCTCAAATAGTCACTGTAAATAAACATAAAATTACAATGTAAGTACAGTAAAATCACAAGAAAGAAATACAAAAAGTACATGTATGTTGTATAGGGATACATTACAATACATTGCATAACCCAAACAGTGAATTAAATCTTATAAGGTATGGACTGGTCAGAATTTGACATGTACCAGACCCCTGCTCAATTGTAGGTGCATAGGTAGGTATAAAGTGATGTACTGATAAATTAGTGTAATGAATTGCATAATAGCAAAAAGTAGATACCAGCATCAAAAGTTGGATTAGTCCAGACAACAGAATTAATAATAGTCCATAAGACATAGTGTGTAGGGATTGTATATACAACGACCACGACGAGGTGGCAACCATTTAAAATTGCTTAAAGAACGCAAATCTTTTTGGATTCACAAACTAGACACACTGTATCCTAATGGACTCAATAGAGAATGCGACTTTTTATTTGTATGATTTAGGTTTCTATTTCTACTAATTCTCTATTTTTTCCTCTTTTTACAGCAATAATAGAACAGAATGAAACGGTGAGATTCTCCATGGATGCTCCATTGATACCTTCTTTTCTCTTTTTTTCCTTCTTCTCTTCTTTTCCTTCCCCTTCCAAACTTCTTTTTTCTTTTTTTCCCCATTCTGTTTTTCTTTGTTTCATTTCCCTATTGTAGTGTTTCTTCTCCTTTTTCAGTATCCACTGCACTTAAGTAGTTCTATTCATTCCCTTTTACCTCAATTTTCTCCTCTATGCATCATGTCTCTTAAACTTCCCCCTTTTTTCCCCCCCTTTTCCAGTATCCACTACACCTTAGTAATTCTATTCATTTCCCTTTTTTTTCTTTTTTTTTTATATCCTTCCGTTTTTTTGCATATTCTTAATTTCCTAGTTTTCTTTTCTTTATCATTTGTGCCCTCCTTTATACCCTTAGTTCCCGTTTTTCATTTTTATTACATCCTATATCTTCAATATCCATATACAGTCTTCTAATCTCCATTCTTTCTCCACAGTTTCTGTTACTACATCCACATTGCGGCGCAGCGCTTCTGCGCATGCGCCTTTGCCCTTAACCACACTATACCACTTGTGCTGACTGCGCACGCGCCACTTCTGGTGCGTCACACGCCATCCTTGCCGTGTCACTTCCGGTCTCAACACGGACATTTCTGGCGCCAGGATTTCATCTGAGCACTATTTAAACCCTGTCTACAAGCCTGTTGCATTCCATCTGGCTCCCAATTCGCTAGGGCGGCTTGCCCATTTACCTAACCTATCTCCATTTTCTTTCTATGGTAAGGATATTTTTTCTTATTTATCTTATTTTTTTCTAGGGCATAACAGGGTCTTGGTTAGTTACTACACCATTTAGCTTTGTATTTTTCCTAACATGCATACCTCTATTGGGATTCCTATCTATCTCTCTCTCTCTCTCTCTCCTATCTCTCTCTCTCTATATATATATATATATATATATATAATATATTAAAATTATATATATATATAATATATATATATATATACACACCCACATATTATATATTTTTAAATAAAATTTAATCTATATATATATATATATATATATATAATCTCATGTATTGTTAGGTGTGTGTATATATATGTGGATATATACTTGTATATACAATCCCTACACACTATGTCTTATGGACTATTATTAATTCTGTTGTCTGGACTAATCCAACTTTTGATGCTGGTATCTACTTTTGCTATTATGCAATTCATTACCCCTAAATTTATCAGTACATCACTTTATACCTACCTATGCACCTACAATTTGAGCAGGGGTCTGGTACAGGGTCAAATTCTGAAAGTCCCATACCTTATAAGATTTAATTCGCTGTTTGGTTATGCAATGTATTGTAATGTATCCCTATACAACCTTTACATGTACTTTTTGTATTTCTTTTTGTGATTTTACTGTACTTATATTGAAATTTTTTATGTTTATTTACAGTGACTATTGAAAAAGGGTCATGTTTTGCCCGAAACGCCCACGACACACTAGTCACTTGTCATTTTGTCTACGGTGTTGGAGCCAATGGGTTATATGTAAATAAAAATTCCACCTTTTGCAAAATATTGGAGTGCGATCAATTCCTTCTGCGACTATCACTAGTTTTTTGATAAGCACCCAGAATCAAACATAATCACTATTCATCAGGAGTGCCGACCTAAGATTATAAACTTAGATACCTGATATATTGGTAAGGCACCCATCCTTCCCAATGTCTACGGACATATTTGCCTATAATACAGAAGAAGCAAGAAGTATCATCTCTCAGATTAACCAATCTAATGATTTCCTACATATTCCTGCAAAGGAACACCACACCCGTGAATGGGAGAGAGTTTCCAAGCGTTTACTTGGATACGAGTTACATTGCACTACCCTTGCAGAGTACTATCGTTCTAACAGCATACCGAGAGGGCTATGTTCGCATCTACAACCTACCCTCTTTAAAGACGACGAAACCTACTGTAAGAAATTTGAAGGAATACTGAACAAATGCTCATTTGATCTTATTCTCTTAACAATTGAATATCTGCAGAAATCAATAGGTGAGACAAGGAGTGAGATCGCCACCATCGAACAACAACTAGTCTCCACTTTATCTACTGATGAACTTTCTACACTTAAGACGAAGGTGGACAAAATCGTGAATGAGCATAAACATCTTCTAGAAAACAGGAAGAGATCCAAGTTCACCCGTGACACGGAGGACTATCTTAATAAAAGAGTCTACGCTTGGCAATACCAGAGAACCAGTCGATACACATCAAGATACAACCGCGATTTTTCAAGCTCAGGGTCAGACAGTGAGAGAGGACAACATACAGGAAGACCACAACCTTTTTTATCCAAACCAAAGAAAACCTACCGAGGCCGAGACCTACTAGGAGGGCAAAGAGAGGACGTTTTAAACTATCCTCCCACAGTAACGACTCGATCACAGGTGAGCAGGCGAATAATTTGGTGATAAATATTTCTTCTCATGTTTTATTTCCTGCTGAGCATAAAGTATTACAAAAAGGTCTGTCTTTTTGCCCTACCCCCCCTCTTGACACTTTTGTTTTACAACAGGAGTTGCACTCTTTTTTCAGGTCACTATGTCTGAAAGCTCATTTTACGGATTCTGTAATGTATTCAAATGTAACTAACAATAACAATGTTTCGATACGCTCTCTAGGTTTATATAAGAAAAGTTCATTTTGTCCACCACGTACGTATCATCCTGTAGAAACATACGTTGCTATTGTTAAGAGGGAAATTGACATGTATATGAAAAATGTCTCTAACGATAGAGTGTATAAAAACTTGACCCCGGAGGAATATGGGGCTTTGAAAACTCTAAGAAATGACCCTACCATAGTGATTAAACCGGCAGATAAGGGGGGCGCTACAGTAGTCATGAATAAAACCGACTACATGACAGAAATACAGACACAACTCTCCGATGCATCTACATATACTCCCTTAAACTCCGACCCTGTCTTTAGGATCAGAAAAAGAATCCAGGAGACGTTGGATCATTATCTCACAGATAGCATTATAGATAAAAACACCTATGATTTCCTCATCAATGACCACCCAATAACCCCTGTATTCTATATACTACCCAAGATACATAAAAGGCTAGACAAACCCCCGGGGAGACCTATAGTGGCATCTACGGATTCTATACTGTCTCCTTTATCCCAATTTTTGGAAAAGATTCTCTCTCCCTTAATATGTGATACTAAATCGTATATACTTGACACTGGTCATTTCTTATCCATTCTAAATTCATTTGAAAAGGTGCCAGAGACTGCTCTACTAGTTTCTTTTGACGTATGCAGCTTGTATACGTCAATAGAGCACTCAAAAGGACTAGAGGCTACTGCCCCATTACTAAACAACTCCACTCTCAAAAGAGAGGAAGTGACATTATGCTTGGATCTTCTCACATTAATTCTTGAAGAAAGCTATTTTCTGTTTGGGGACACGTTCTATGCCCAGAGACGAGGCACCGCAATGGGCTCAAATATGGCGCCACCTTACGCTAATGCATATATGGTGTACTTTGAGGAAACCTACATATACCGGAATACACTTTTTAAACAACATGTCAGACTATGGAAACGTTACATAGACGACATATTTTGTATATGGGAGGGCAGTGTATCCTTACTACAGGAATTTACCATATGGCTTAACTCAATCTGGCCAGAGTTGCAATTCACCATACAATTCGATCAACATCAATTAAATTTCCTTGTTACACTGATAGTCAGAAACCCAGATAACACCATTAGCACAGACATTTTTACCAAACCCACAGACAGAAACAATTTGCTCCATTATAAAAGCTGCCATCCTGCTCATGTTAAAAAAGCACTCCCCAAATCACAAATCATGCGGGTTCAAAGAATTGTGTCAGATCCCGTATTGCAATCCATACGGAAACAAGAGATGTCGAACAAATTCCGTGGAAGAGGTTATCCAGAAAATGCACTTACCTGTATACCTAACACTAGGAGACAAGTAAGCCCTAATCCTACACGCTTACCCTTTGTGAACACCCACCACCCTCGGATGTTGGGAGTACACCAAATTATCAGGAAACACTGGCACATCCTCAGTAATTCTTATCCGGGAATAGAGGCCTTTCAAAACCCAGTACTCATTTGTTCTAAAAGACCGAGGAATATAAAAGATACACTGGTTAGAGCAGATGTAGGTTCACAAAAGAGGGAGCCAATACAACCCAGTTTTTCATCCCCCAGACAAGGAACGTACCCCTGTCTTCACTGTTGTCATTGCTCAAGTGTCATCAAAGGTGACACCTTGAGACATCCCATGACAGGCAAGAAGATAGATCTTAGAGGTTTTTTTACATGTGACAGCTCATATGTAGTGTACGCGATCAAGTGCCCATGTGGCTTACTATATATAGGGGAAACAGCCCAGTGTATGAAAGATAGGTTGTCAAGCCATAAATCCACAATTCGGTGTGGAAAAACCTGGCTCCCGATTCCCCACCATTTTCAGACAGCAGGACACAACGTAGCCCAGCTGAGATTTCAAGTACTTGAACAAGTTAAATGACCACGACGAGGTGGCAACCATTTAAAATTGCTTAAAGAACGCGAATCTTTTTGGATTCACAAACTAGACACACTGTATCCTAATGGACTCAATAGAGAATGCGACTTTTTATTTGCATGATTTAGGTTTCTATTTCTACTAATTCTCTATTTTTTCTTTTTTTACAGCAATAATAGAACAGAATGAAACAGGGTGAGATTCTCCATGCATGCTCCATTGATACCTTCTTTTCTCTTCTTTTCCTTCCCCTTCCCCTTTCAAACTTCTTTTTTCTTTTTTTTCCCCATTCTGTTTTTCTTTGTTTCATTTCCCTATTGTTGTGTTTCTTCTCCTTTTTCAGTATCCACTGCACTTTAGTAGTTCTATTCATTCCCTTTTACCTCAATTTTCTCCTCTATGCATCATGTCTCTTAAACTTCCCCCTTTCTGTCCCCCTTTTCCAGTATCCACTACAGTTTATTAATTCTATTCATTTCCCTTTTTTTTCCTCTTTTTTTTTGTATCTCCTTCCATCTTTTTTGCATATTCTTCATTTCCTAGTTTTCTTTTTTTATCTTTGTCCTTTTTTCCCCTTATTCCCGTTTTTCATTTTTATTAACCCTATATCTTCAATATCCATATCATCTTTAACTCCATTCTTTCTCCACATTTTTCGTTACTACATCCCCTTGCGGGGCCCGCTTTGCCATGCCCTTTGCCCTTAACCAACACATACCATTGTGTCGTGCGCCCGCCACTTCTGGTGCGTCCCCCGCCCTCCTTGCCGTGTCCTTTCCGGTCTAACAGGAATTTCTGGGGCAGGATTTCTCTAGCACTATTTAAACCCTTTTACAAGCCTGTTGCATTCCACTGGCCCCCAATTCCTTTGGGCGGCTTGCCCCTTTACCCAACCCATCTCCATTTTCTTTCAAAGGGAAGAATTTTTTTTTATTGATCTTATTTTTTTTTCTAGGGCATAACAGGGTCTTGGGTTTTTTACTAACCATTTAGCTTTGTATTTTTCCTAACATCATACCCCTATTTTGGGTTCTTATCTATATTTATATATATATATATATATATATATCATATAAAATTATCTCTGTTTTGTTAGGTGTGGTTGTATATATTTGTGGATATATTTTGTATATACAATCCCTTCACACTTGTTTTTATGGGTATTATTAAATTTTGTTGTCTGGGCTAATCCAACTTTTGAGCTGGTACTACTTTTTGCATTATGCAATTCATTTCACTAATTTATCAGTACATCACTTTTTTTAATCCCCATCACCTACAATTTAGCAGGAGTCTGGTACATTCAAATTCTGACCTCATACCCTTATAAATTTAATTCGCTGTTTGGGTTATGCAAGTATTGTAATGTATCCCTAAACAACATACATTTCTTTTTTTATTTTTTTTCTTGTGATTTTTTTCTGTACTTATATTTAATTTTAGTTTATTTACAGTGCTATTTGAAAAAAAGGTCATGTTTTGACCGAAACGTCACACACCCTAGTCACTTGTCATTTTTTCCTACGGTGTTTGGAGCCAATGGGTTATATGTAAATAAAAATTCCACTTTTTGCAAAATATTGGAGTGCGATCAATTCCTTCTGAGACTATCACTAGTTTTTTGATAAGTACCCAGAATCAAACATAATCACTATTCATCAGGAGTGCCGACCTCAGATTATATACATAGATTTTTTTTCTATCATATTAACTATGTAACATTGTTTCTTTGTGTAGGGAACAAGCAGTTGGTGGCTTTCTCCTCTCACGAACTATTATTTGGGTTCCCTGATATATGGCGGTATTATTTATACCCTTAAGGGGGTTTTGCCACAATCTAATTTTATACCTCCTGCATCCAGCTCTTCAGCTCTGTGTGCTCAGAAGGGGGCGTGTGGGATTTGTTTGAATTGCATAGCATCTGAACCAGCAGGATGAAATCACCATGCCTTTCCTCAAAGAAAAGTCTGTTTATGTAAAGCATTATGAGTAGCTGAGAGGTAAAGTTTTTTGCCTCTAGGCAGAAGGGTCCTAGGTTCAAATCCCTGCAGGAACCAAACCTGTGGTTTTTTTTCTCTTTATCAATGCACAAACCTGATTGGGGGTTTCTTTTTTTTATTTATTTGCACTGTTTGACTAATTACTAAGGAGTACAGAGGACAGAAGTAGAATGACAGCACCCGGGGTTTGAACACTCAGAGCTGCCTGAGATGGAAGGTGATGTCTGAGCATGTGCGACCAGGACTGAGGAGCTCTCAGCCCTGGTCGTATCCCCTGGAGATGAGCTGTAAACACTGGATCACTAAAGTAGCAGCTAAGACAAAAACGGTGCAGAATTTTTAATAATAATGAATGGTGAAAATGTTTATTTCATTTGCAAGCTTCCCACCTCAATTTTACTTTGTGGCAAAACCCCTTTAATTATTTTTATCTATGTTTCTGTTTTAGTTTATTGTCATTAGTTGGTGGGGCCCATCTCCTTTTGCTATGTGACCCTATGAATTCTAATTACGCCCCTGGAAAGGGGTATACCCTGGAAGAATGAATACATTTTACTATGTTCTACCTTGAATACTGATTTAGTGGAATGGGCACATGGAGAGGCATCTTTTGTTCAAGTAATTTCTTCTTACTTGTCCAAAGCAATTGCTTTTCTGCATTAAAAAAACAAAACTCTCCAAGGAACCCACCATGTCTTTGTCTTACATAGACAGTCTATTGATTTCAATGGGAGCTATATAATCTGTTATATCCCTTTTGATGGTACTGCAGAAAAATCAAACACTTGCTTCCAGGGTCCCCTGATCGAATAGAGACACAATGTGATCACTTATTTTAATACTAAGGGTATGTTCACACGGCTTATTTTGGGGCGCATTTCGCCGCATATTTCGTGGCGTACTGCACTTAATACGCGGGGAAATGTGCCCCATAATTACGGTAATCCATAGCTCTCATAGAGAACTATGGATTACGCCTCCTGATAAGTGACATGTCAATTACTTGCGGCAATTACACGCCGCGAGTAATGCATGTCTATGGGGCCGGCGGGCTGTCGGCCCACCTGCTCCTTGCGATTACAAGCTGATCAGAGCGAGCTCCCAAAACACACGATGTACTGCGCCGTGTACTGTATGCGCCGCAGTACATCGTGTGAACATACCCTAATGGATAAAAAGCCGTTTTCAGCTCACAAGAACATATTTAAATAATCATTAACAAGCGAATGAAATAAACTTTGTAATATATCTAATAACAAAAAATGCCTCTTATCAGACTCATTCCCTCTTCCTCCTTCTTCCTAAATGTATTGATCTTCCCGAAAAACTGCTAAAATTCATATAGAGATGGATCAGCTTACAATTTAGGTCAGAAACTAAAAACGAGAGGGTTGAGGAAGAGAAAGCAGAAGCTGTAAATTGGGACTGAAAGCTCTAGTAAGAATGACACCTCACCCCAGTGTTTTATCTACACCGTACACTGTTCAGTTCTCCTCTATGACATCCCCCATGCTGCTGCTACAGCTAGCAGTGTAGTATAGAACTTTAGGTGATCCAGATCTCCATCTTGGCATGTACAGTGTATGGGAGACGTCAAAGCACCCAGGGCCACATGTATGAAAACTATCTTGGTCTAAGACTTTCTTTGTTGCCCATAGTAACCAATTAGGGCTCCTCTTTCATTTCATATAGAGCTCTAAAAAAATTGAGAAGGGCACTCTGATTGGTTGCTATGGGCAGCAAAGAAAGTCTAACACCTAGACAGTTTTCATACATGACCCCCTAGTTCCTACCCGCTAGCTCAACTAGGACAACTGAAAATTAGAGAGGCAGCTCGCAGACAGAATAACTTGTGAAAAATGCAATAAACAAGCAATATAATGGCTATAAATAGTTTTATTCCTCATGTGAAAACATATGAGAACATTTCCTAAAAAATATTTACGACAATATTAAAGGAGTATTCCCATAATATTGTTTGATTTAAACATGTAGGCACAGGCAAATAAAGATTATAACCAGACATATTGCTGTCCTGATTTTGCTTCATTTCAGAGTTACAGCAGTTTTATCTCCTGTTTGTTTACACAGGCTTCACTAGGTTATTGACCACCTCTTTCTGCTCTTGCAGTACTGGCTGGGATGGTGACGTCACTCCCTGCTTTGTCTTATCAGTAAAATTAATCATTAATACTAGAAGCTGTACTTTTCTTTTCCTGTTTGCTCTCTGTAAGGCTATGTCTCCACGGCACACAAAAACGTCCGTTTTTTTTAAGCGTTTTTCGTTTTATAAAAAACGCCTGTAAAGAGGACCCATAGACTTGTATAGTAAAAATGTGCTGTTGTCTCCACAGAATGTTTTTTTCTGCTCGTTTTATTTGTTGGTCGTTTTTTGAAACATAAAAAATTTACTATTGGAGTCTATGTAAAGCGCCAGATGTTTTTTGGCACTTTTTTGGCGCGTTTTTTTGCAGAAATACACAGCAAATCTAATGCTGTGTATTTCTGCCAAAAAAGACGAAAAAAAGCGCAAAAAAATGCACAAAAAAATAGGCGTTTTTTAAGCAGCTTTTAACAGGCATGGGTCAAAAAAATCTGTTTTATTAACGTTTTTAGGATTTGGTTTTCAGGTTGTTTTTTGTCCACTGCCGTGTAGACACACAAGGGAAAATTCACATGGTGTAAACGCCTGAAATCACTGTCATCTGAATGACAATGATGATTTTACTAGTCACATGTTTTTACCGCACTTTCGGGCAAATTTCACCGCAATTATGCGCCAAAGTATGCTCCACTGTGTGTTCACTCCCTAAATGTTCACAAACGTCTTTAGTCCCCTATACAAGGTGGACAGGGAAAAGGGGGGAGGCTGTTCCAAATTTTAGTGAAAAATCATGAGCGAATAATTATAGTTCTTGTGACTGACTCAAAGGGCAACCTGTATGAAAGGGTTTTTCCCCCTTTTTCTGGCATACAATGCACCTAACTGAGCCGGCTACAATGTCTATTGCACCTAAAGAATGTGTTAGGCGCATTGTTTGTAAGACTCGACACTTTCGAATGTGCCTAACATGAGGGGTGTACTGGGGGCGTTTTGGGGGCATTCTGGGGGCGTGTTGCACCACACTCGTAAGATTAGACACATATATATGAATGTGGTTCGGCAAAACTAGGGGCATTACTGCTCGAACAGAGAGACCTATCTCATTGTGGTCTGTCTGAGCCTGAAGAGTCAAAGTGGAGCTAGATTTACTGTTAGGGCAAAAATGTCCCTTATTTCTCAGCTTACACCAGTAAATAATAAAAAGTAATTTATTATAAATTTAATGAAAACTGTGATCATATAAAATTAATATAAAAATATATGATATCCCCAAAATATAAAAATATCTCCTATAAAATGCATTTAAAATTCATAGAATCTTAAACTAATTTTACATTAAATAACCCATTGATTATGTTGTTCAGATTTTTATATTTTATATTTTTACTACATTAAATTTAAAACTTATTTTTTGCTGCTCTCACCCTTTATTCTACATACAACAGGAGCCAGCACAGCACAGGTATTGCTGGGACCTGTGGTCTTCCAAGTAGGATCACTCCCATAGTTTCTATTCACTGATATGCTATTCTAATGACCTCTTATTTCCAGCCTGTCTAGAGCCTTTATACATGTTAGCCGCATTACTTACCCTGTTTCCTCGAAAATAAGACAGTGTCTTATATTAATTTTTACTCCTAAGGACAAGCCAAGACTTATTTTTTAGGGGATGTGTTATTTTTTTAAGAACAAGAATTCACATTTATTGTTGAACAAATAATAAATATGTATTAATATACTGTTGTGATTTCATCACAAACATCAGCAGCCAAACTCTGAATTGCATTAAAAAAAAATGCACTATGTCTTATTTTCAGGGAAACAGGGTGCGCCTAAGTTCCGTAATGCACCTAACACATAAGCGAGGCGCGTCACACTCACCATTTATGAACGGACAAAAAACACTTTCATACATCAGGCGCATCATACACTGAAAATGAGACTTGACAATTCACTTCGATGCACCTTCCTTCATACATGTCGCCCAAAGTGCTATTTGCTGCAGTAAAAAAAAAAAAAAATCTATAGCTGCCGATGACAACATTGAGATTTTATTTATGATAGCTCTACAAGAAAATAACATGAAACAGAATTCTATTATATTTAGATTTACCGTTGTTGTACAATGCATATCTAAACTAACAATTGTCGGTTATGTTTCTGATAAGAGATGCAGTTTAGATGTACATTATCTGAAAGCTGCTATGTTCTGTCAGAGGGTGGAAAATGCCCTCAGCCTATGTGGTTTACAATCACACAGACTTGTGCATTAGTCATACCATTATTGAACACGTTTCCAGGCTTCTGTTTCATAGTTTCTTAAATCATCAGATCTTGTAAACATTTACTGTGGGTTTCTGGATGAAAATAATGAACTCAGAAAAGTTACAAAGACTGAAGACTGCACATTTACTGAGCTGAATGTATTGCAAGATGCCCCCCAAGGTGCTGGAACCTCATTACACAATTCTTTCAAAACCCAAGAACTCGGAGACTAATCAAACAGCATGTGGCTTGTTTAGAAATTTTTTAGCCCTTCATCTCCAAAGCAAATCACTGTAACACAAATGCCATTATTATTTGTAATGTGCTGCCACATTGCCCAATTAGTTTAACTCAGTTGATGCCAAAATCTTATCACAAGGCTTTGTTCCACAGCACTGTGTGACATGTATGCTGGTTCAATTATTTTGGCAAAGGGCAAGAAAATTATGAAGCGTTGGGTCATGTGCGGGTCCGAGTACAAATCAATATTGTAATTTATTAAGTTAGTTACATAACAGCCTTTGCATCACCAACAAACTATAACATATAAAAATGCCCATTCTAGTGTCTCAAAAAAGTATTTTACTTGTGTTAACACTTATTTGGTTTGACATGTTGTTGGTAATGTATCATTCTAGCACTGCAACTGCTGTGATGGCGCTACTGCTACAACATTATGGCAGGTATATGGTTTCAGGGAAGGCAAACCCTATATGTCGGTTTTGTCACAAGCTATCAGGCACCTGTCACTGTAGTCCTGGCTTATGCTCTATTCATCCAGTATGTCCTCTGCTGCCTCCTTCTGCATACTTTGGACCTTGTGGATTAAAAGGTTAAAGGGGTTGTCTCACTACATTGATTCATCTCACCTCAATTCTGTTTTCTTGGTTTCATTTTGAAATTCAGGGGCGTGTTTACTGGCTTTATAGGCTGCAGAAGAAGCAGGTCTGTGCTATAGCAAACCAGTGCTGGCAGCCTAAGGAAGATTGAACAGGGCTGTAGCTATAGCGACCCGAGGGGCTAATGCGCCCTTTTAAAAAGGGGATAAACAGGGAATAGTTAGGACACTGTTTTGGACATATATTCAAAGGACTTGTTTTTGCCCCAAAATTTAACACAGAAAGCAATCCTTGCAGTAAGACAACCCCTTTAAGTACATGCTGCTAATGTGTATTCGTCCAATAGCAGCATATAATCACTTATTTAAAGGGACCTTTCCCTTTAGCTTGTCTGATCTTTAGATGTCTCTTGAAAATTGATAGACTATATCTGTTGTGTT
>JAODAL010058455.1:0-22082 GCA_025379985.1 Phyllomedusa bahiana
ACCCAAAGTATAAACAGTATATTTTACAAATATACAACACAATGATGACCTCAAGACAATGTTTTATACAGTATAGTGGGACAAATATACAGACACAGGGTGAAGCCAGAGACAATGTATAAACTAAAGTGGTTTCATATATACAGACCCCCAAAAATGACGCTCAGAGACAATGTATATACAGTAGAGTGTACATATATACAGACACACGATGACGCTCAGAGACAATGTATATACAGTATAGTGTACATATATACAGACACATGATGACACTCAGAAACAATTAAAAAGTATAAAAATACATAATAAACAGACACCCTGATACCTCAAGCCCAAAGTAAAATACATTTTAGTGAAAATAATACAGACACATGGATACACCAGAAACAATGTAATACAGTAAAGTGTTAAAATATATACAGACACAATGACGCCAGAGACCAAAGTATAAACAGTATAGTTAAAATAAATACAAAACCCAATTTTTTACGCCAAAAGACAAAGAAAATACAGTATAGTTAAAATATATACAACACAGAAACCTCAGGGGCCAAATTTTATACATTTTTAATACATATATTTCAAAACAAAATGATGACGCCCCAAGACAAAGGAAATACAGTATAGGTAAAATTATACAACCCAAAAGATGACGCTCAAGACAAAGTATAAAACAGTATATGGGCCCCTAAATACAGACACATGATACGCTCAATTTTATAAACAGTAAGTGACATATATACAGGGGCTTATGGGCGCCAGAGACCCAAGTAAAATACAGTAAAATGTACAAAAATACAAGACAAAAATTTTTAAAACCACCCCAAAACAATGCATATACATAAGTGTCATATATACAGACACCAAAAGACGGGGTCCAAAAACAATGTAAATACCGTTTTTGTAAAAATAAACAGACACAAGATACCCAGAGACAATGTAAAATTTCAGTAAGTGTACAAATATACAGACACATGATTAAAGCCAGAGACAAAGAAAAACATATAGGGACCCTATATACAGAAAAACCCCCATGACCCCCTAAAAGTTTAAACATATAGTGTAATAAATACAACACATATGACCCCTCAGAGAAAAAAGTAATACGATAGTTAAAATATAACAGACACATATGACGCTCAGGAGCAATTTATAAAATAGAGTTAAAATATATACAGACACATGATACCCAGAACAATGTATATACCCGTTAGTGTACAAAAATACAACACAATGACGCTCAGAACAATTTAAGTACAATAGAGTGTACATAAAAACAGACAACAAAGAGACCTCAGAGAAATAAATACAATAAAGTGTACAAAATTCAGACACATGATGACCTCCTTTAAAAATACAGTAAGGGTACATAAAACAGACACTGATACGCTCAAGACAAAGTATAAAAAGTAAAAGGTACATTTTTAAACAGAACAATGACGCCCAGAGACATTTTTAAATTTTAAATGTAAAATATACAGACACATGATGACGCTCAGAGACAATGTATATACAGTATAGTGTACATATATACAGACACATGATGACGCTCAGAGACAATGTATATACAGTATAGTGTACATATATACAGACACATGATGACGCTCAGAGACAATGTATATACAGTATAGTGTACATATATACAGACACATGATGACGCTCAGAGACAATGTATATACAGTTTAGTGTACATATATACAGACACATGATGACGCTCAGAGACAATGTATATACAGTATAGTGTACATATATACAGACACATGATGACGCTCAATGTATATACAGTATAGTGTACATATATACAGACACATGATGACGCTCAGAAAAAAGTAAAATACAGTTTTTAGTGGGAAAAAAGATACCCGACACATGATGACGCCAAAAACAAAGAAATACAAATAAAATTTACATATATACAGACACAGATGACGCTCAGAAAAAATTTAATATAAATTTTTTTGGGACATCTATACAGACACAGATGGGCCCCCCAGACAATTTATACAATAATGAAAAAATAAAAGACACATAAACCCGAGACAAAGTATATAAGTTTCAGTTTTACATATATACAACACATGAACAAAACCCGAGACAATGAAAATACAGTATAGTTAAAAATTACCAAAGACACCTGATGACGCTCAGAGACAATGTAAAATACATATAGTTAACAAAAATACAACAAATGACGCTCAGAGACAATTTTTACCCGTATAGTGTACATAATACAACACACGATGACCCCTCAGAGACAATGTATATACATAAAAGTTCCCTAAATACAAACACACGGACCTCAGAACAATGATAACAGAATAGTGTAAAAATAAACGACACATAAAAAAAAACTCAGAAACAAAGTATTTTAAAAATATAAATTTACATATAAAAAAGACACCCTTAAAGCTTTAGAGCAATGAAATTTCAAAAAGTGTAAAAATAACAACACATGAGAAAACCAAAAAACAATGTATATACATTTTAATTTAATTATAAAAAAAACACAAGAAAACGCTCAGAGACAATTAATTTACTTTTAGTGTACATAAATACAGACACTTTATGACGCCCCAAGACAATGTATAAACAGTATAGTGTACCCTAAATCAGACAAAATGAGACGCTCAGGGGACAAATTTTAAAAACAAATAAGAGTACATATATTTCAACAATGAAACGGCCTCAAACAAAGTATATACAGAAAAGTTTACAAATATAAGACAATGAAAAACGCCAAGACAATGTAAATACGTAAAAATGCACATAAAAACAGACAACCCTGATAAACCCATTAATAAAAATATAGTTTTACATATATAAAAGACATTATGACGCTCAGAACAATGTATATCAGTACATGTTTCAAATATACAACACAGATGACACTCAAAACAATGGGAAATACAGTATATGTACATAAAAACAGACAAAAAGAAAAACGCTCAAGACAAGAAAATACATTTTAGTGTACATAATACAGACACATGATGACCCAGAACAATGTATATAAGTAAATTTTACATATAAACAACAAATAAACCTCAAAGGGATATACAAAAAAAGTGTAATATAAACAGACCAAGATGACCTCAGAACAATGTAATACATATTAAATTTTTAAAAAAAATACAGACACATGAGACGCTCAAAAGACAATGTATATACAGTAAGTTTTACATAATACAAACACAAAGATACGCTCAGGGTACAATGTTTTATACAGTATAGTGTACAAAATTTTAAAAGACACAAGATGACGCCAAAAGTAAAATACATAAAATTTTAAAATATTACAGACACATGATGACCCCTCAAGACAAGGAATACATATAGTGTACATATATAAAAGAACAAAGATAAAGCTCCCGAGACAATTTATATACAAAAAGTTTTAAAATATTACCAAAACATAAGAAAGCTCAAAACAATGTATATACAGTTAAATGTACATCAAAACAGACACATGAAGAAAGCCCCAGAGAAAAATGTATATACAAATATAATGTACCCTAATCCCAAAACATGATACGCCCGAACAAGTATATACATATAGGTACATATATACAACACATTTAAAGGGCGCTCAGAGACAAGTAAAACAGTATAGTGTACATATTACAAACACATGATACGCTCAAGACAATGTATTACAGTTTGATGTAAAATATATACAAAAAACAGATGACGCTCAGAACAAAGTATAAAACATATAGGACAAAAACAACACATGATGACCTCAAAAGAAAATACAAAAGTGGGGGACAAATATACAGACACATATGACGCCGAAAACAATGTATAAACAGTATAGTGTACAAATATACAGCACCTGAGACCTCAGAGACCCGTGTAAATACAGTATTGTAAAATATAACCCCACACATGACGCTCAGGGGAAAAATGAATTTTACATAAAGTGTACATATATACAAACACACGACGACGCTCAGAGACAATGTATATACAGTATAGTGTACATATATACAAAACAAAGATGAAAGTCAAAAGGGCAATTTTAAAACAATAAAGTGTACATAATACAACACACATGGAAACCCCAGAGACAATGTATATACAGTTAAATGTACATAATACAACACATGATGACGCTCAAAGACAAAGATAAACAAATAAATGTAAAAAATACAGACACATGAAAAGACACTCAAAAACAATTAAATACAGTATAGTGTAAAATATAAACAGACACTGAAAATCCAAGACAATGTTAAAATACAGTATAGTGTACATATATATACAGACACATGATACGCCCCAAAACAAAAATTAAAACAGATATGGCACATAAAATAAAAACACAAGATGAAAGCCAATGAAAATACAGTATAGTGTACATAAAATACCCGACACATATGAACCCCTCCAAGACAATGTATATACAGTACAGTGTACATATATACAGACACATGAAGACGCCCAAAAGTATATACCGTAAAAGTGAAAATATTTTACAAACACACCCAAGACCTCAGAACAAAGTTTTAAACAGTTAAAAATGTACATTTTAAACCAAAACACATGATGACCTCAACAATTAAAATTTCTATAGTGCACATATATACAGACAAAAAGATACGCTCAAACAATGTATAACAATAATTGGGAAAAAATAACAACACATGAAGAAAGCTCAAATTTATTCCCTTATATGTAAAAAAAACAGACACACGATGACGCTCAGAGACAATGTATATACAGTATAGTTCACATATAATACAACACATATACCTCAAAAACAATGTATATAAAAGTATAGTTTTTATATATACAGACACAGATTACGCCAGAGACAAAAGTATATACAGTAAAGTGTACATAAAAATTCAGACCAAGAAGAGCCATAGACAATTATAAAACCCGTTTTAGTGTTAAAATAAATACAACAAAGATTAGCCATGACAATGTATAAACAAATAAAAATTTAAAAATATACCCGACCCCATGAAAACGCTCAAAGACAATGTAAAAATACAGAAAAGATAAATAAAACAGACACCTATGACGCTCAGAGACAATGTATATACAGTATAGTGCCCATAAATAAAAACACATGATTTCGGGACAGAGACAATTTTTATACATTAGTGGAACATAAATACAGAACACATGATGACCTTTAGAGAAAAAATTATATACAGTAAGTTACCCTAAAAAAACAAACACATGATTACGCTCCAAAACCCAAAGTATATAAAGTAATTTTCAAAAAATATACAGACACACAAGACGCCATAGACAATGTATAAAGTAAAAATGGACATATAACAACAAAAGATGACGCTCAAAAGTAATCCGTTTTAAAAGTAAATATATACAGACAAAATGACGCCCAAAAACAATGTAAAATTTCAGTATAAATTACATACTGTAAAATTTTCCCCCACTGCTCCCCCCCAAATTATAGGGTTGCCAAAAGTTCATTTTTTTTTTTTCCCTATTAGGGTCTGTGCACACGGGTTTTTTTCCCCCCCGGGGAAAACGCTGGGGATTCTATAAAAGCTCGCCCCCGGCCCCTGTTTTACTTTTCCCTTTTCCAAAGCCCTGGGAAGAAGTTACATGGGGAAAACGTCAGGTAGTCATAGTTCTCAGTGAGAACCGTGCATTACTGTATTTGTGGCCGTACTTCAGGTGTATTGCAGTTACTCCCCAAAATACCCCCCCACATATACACCGTGTGACCATTCCCTTAATATGACAAAAGTTCTCCTCCTCCTCTTACCCCATCTCCAGCGCTGCGCTGTCCTCACTCTCCATGTGCTTACTTCTTTATGGTGATGTGAACTAGTCAGGGGCGAATATTTTACCACAAATACAAAGATACACATTTGAAAAATTTTGGGCACCCCTTTTAATTTAATCATTTTTAGTTCTAAATTTTTGGTGTTTGAAACAGCCATTTAAATTTTTGATATTCAAATAACTGATGGAACAGTAATTTTCCGAATGAATGGGGTTATTGTACCTAACCAAATGTGCATTTTAGTTATAAATAACAAATTGAAATGGCGTTGCAAACACCAAATATTTAGAACAAAAAATGTTTTAGATTAATGGGGGTGCCCAAACTTTTTCAATAAATAGTCTTTTGGGACTCTTCAGTTAAAGACGGGGGCACACCAAAAAAATTTTTTTAAACCTTTATGTAAAAGGTTGCCCAAAAACCGACACTTTAGTTTTTAATTTATAAAAAAAACTTTTTTGAGTAATATATTATTTAAACCCTCCGGCTTCATAAAACATATGGTCAAAAATTTTCATTTTTAATTATAATTAGATTCTTTATTCTGACTTTCGGGCCCTAATCGGACCTTTTTTTAATTGAATCTCAAAAAATTAAAAAAATAACAACAGGGTATTTGTAACACAGGTTTTTTAATACACAACAAAATGCAGTTTAAAATATGTTGTTAAAGACATAAAAAAATTTTTAAAAAAAAATTATTACTCACTTCACAATTTTTATCATTTTCTCATTCAATTCTTTGGGGAAATTTTTTTAAAAACCTAAAAAAACATGACAAACAAAAAGAATGATAAATACTTTTGCATACGTTAAAAAGACAATTAATTGATCACATAAGTGCAGTAACGAAATCAAACCAAAACTCAAAAGTAATAAGGATCAGAAACCAACAGTCCCCCTCTAAAAATCAATACATATTTTCCAATCATCAAAAATTTGGGTATATAATAACAATTTGGCATTCAAATCAAAACTATGAAAAATAAATCAGACAAGTGATTAAATTCTCAAATAATATTCCAATTATTTTTTTTAGTTTTTATGCACACACATGATATGTACACAACACACACACCCACTATCCTACCCTTTCCGTATGTGGACCAGATATGAAAAAGATGGACAACGTTTTTAAGTACAGGAAAAAGGGACACACATAAGGTAGTGGAAAACCCAAAAATATCCCACCAAAATGGGTATATATTCTGTATGATTTATAACAGATTGGGCCATCCCCTAGTAAAAAAAACTGGGGTACTTTTTTTCATGACTTATATGAACACCTAACAATATACACATAGAGACAAAACACACACGATATAAAATTTTCCCCCCAAAAATGCCCCCCCAAAAGCAAAAGAAAAATTTGGGACCCCATTTAACTAAATCATTTTTATTCTAAATATTTGGGGTTTGCAACAGCCTTTCAATTGAAATCTAATAACTAATATTTCACTTTTTGTAGTACAAAAAACCCATTTTATCCGGAAATATACTGTGTCCATCTTTTAGATAATCAAATTGAAATGGCTTTTGCAAAAACCCAAATATTTAGAACTAAAAATTATTAAATTAAAGGGTGCCCAAACTTTTTCAATACTGTATTACAAAAAACATTAAAAAAAAAACCTCCTTTTTATGGAAATCTCCCCTTTAAAAAGTCCCCCTTTTTCTTGAAAAAAAAACTTCATCAATAAACTTTCTACATTGCCCCCAAAAACCCAATCTCTCCCTGGTCTCTACCTGCAGATTGGGCTACAATTTATCTATGATTTAACAATTTGCTTCATTTTGATCCATAAAAGTCGATATTTGGAAAGATTTTTTTTAATTTGTAAATAAAAAACGACTAAACGTTATAGAAATCCATAACAGAGATCATATATTGTATTCGATTAACAAAATTTCCCGTTTTGATCCTCCATTTAAAGGGGTTTCTTTATCTGAAATAATTTAGGGTGGGTCTCACCGCCAGATACTGTGTAAAATTTCCTGTGCGGCGTCACTGCCACATTATGACTCCTGTGCTCGGTATATATCTGTCTATGGCGTTCTACATTCATATCAGTCCCTCCAGGGCACAGGCAGGAACAGTGGGGCTTGTATAATATCCCATAATATTGTATGACTGGAGCCAAAGTGATAGAGGAAGACGGGACATGACGTGCACAGCTGTGCCAACTGTGCCCCGTATGGAGGTATATGCCGTCACATCATGAGATCGGGACATGAGCCTTATCCAGGGGATGCAGCTCAGTGGTAGAGCGCATGCATTGCATGTATGAGTCCCCAGGTTCAATCCCTGGCATCTCTGTGCTTTGTGCCGAAATAACTAGAAAACTCCATGGAAGTGAGGAATGTGCAGGAATTTCTGGTCACTTCGGGATGTAACACAAATGCTGCATCCAATGCAGAATAGCAGGCGAGGGGTGGCGCTCTTAGCTTTGAGTCTTGTCTGTAGAGTAAATGCTGGAGCCCGGGGGGGGCAGTGTGGTCACACAATACACATACAGGCAGCAGTGCTGCTCCCCTTTCCTGTGTACAGTATACATTGTGGGCTCCACTTGGACTGCAGGGCCCCATAGATACAGAGAGAGCTGAGGAAATTATTATAAAACACATGGGAAAATGAACAAGTGCCCCCTACGACACCTCACATCCCACCCCCAACATGAGCGCCCAGGCATGATGAGGGGTTATGTGTATGATGGGGCTATATGAAGAGTGTATGACATTATTCCCTATCCTGGCATCATTCAGGTGGTGTTTGGCGGTATTATATGTCCATCACACAGAGGTTTTATCTGGACACTGTATGTTAGTATAATGTGGGCACTGTATGGCAGCATTATGTGGGATCTATATGGTGATGTTATATGTCCATCATACAGAGGTTTTATCTGGACACTGTATGTTAGTATAATGTGGGCACTGTATGGCAGCATTATGTGGGATCTATATGGTGATGTTATATGTCCATCATACAGAGGTTTTATCTGGACACTGTTTGTTAGTATCATGTGGGCACTGTATGGCAGCATTATATGGGGATATTATGGGCGACATGCAGGGGCGTTGCTAGGGTCCTAAAACATCCGGGGCCCGGGCCCTGTGTGATACTTTGTGCTCAGTAGGGCTGGGTTCACACAGCATTTTTCGCGCCTCATTGTGAACTGCGGCATGATGTGTTTTTACAGAGAAAAAACTTCTGTTCCGGTCACTAATTTTCTGCATATTCCACATAGCTCCTGTCCATCTCCTCAGCAGTCGCTGTACAATGAAAATCAGAGATGACAAATTTACTTTTTCAAAATCGCTCCCCTCCATATGACAGTGCAATACCCCTAAATAACAGTCACTAAATCCACCGACACATGGAGCAAATATACCAGATGAATGATTGTTACTAAAAAAAACTCCTACAAAAAAACCAAGACCCAAAACTATAACTACTTAAGGATCAAATAATCCTGCCAGACCCTGACAAAACGTGACCACCACATGTGACCATCAGCTGTACACAGCTCTGAAAACGTATATTACCACCATACAGGGGCCATATAGTGGTAGATACTAGTTGTATGTAGGCTCTGCAGCAATATAAGTGACTGCACAGCAGTTACATGTAGTGACTCACCGGAGACGTCTTTTCTGATCAGCGTCGTTCACTTTCCCTTTTCTTCTCCATCCGGTTCACACCTTCATGCTGATTTCTTCCGGCCACGACTCGTCCCTGCAGATTTGGAAACAAATATCTTAGATTCCTCACATTTCCAGTAACTCCTTACTTATAGGTATATAATTCCCCTCAGGTAGGTGTATAGGTCCTCTCAATTAGGCAAGTATATAAATATAGGGTCACTTAGGCAGGTATATAGATATAGGGTCAATGTCAGGCAGGTATATAGATATAGGGTCACTGTCAGACAGGTATATAAATATAGGGTCATCTAGGCAGGTATATAGATATAGAGTTACTATCAGGCAGGTATATAGATATAGGTCACTATCAGGCAGGTATATAGATATAGGGTTACTCTCAGGCAGGTATATAGATATAGGGTTAGTCTCTGGTAGTATATATAGATATAGGGTTACTCTCTGGCAGTATATATAGATATAGGGAACTCTCAGGCAGGTACATAGATATAGGGTCACTCTCAAGAAGGTATATAGATATAGGGTCACTCTCAGCTAGGTATATAGATATAGGGGCACTCAGGCAGGTATATAGGGGGCACAAGCAGGTATATAGCGGGCACAGGCAGGTATATAGGGGCTCAGGCAGTATATAGGGGCACACAGGAAGCATATAGGGGCACACATGCAGTATATAGGTGCTCAGGCAGGTATATAGGGGCACAGAGTCAGTATATAGGGCCACAGGCAGTATATAGGGGCACAGGCAGGTATATAGGGGCACAGGCAGGTATATAGGAGCACAGGCAGGTATATAGGGGCACACAGGCAGTATATAGGGCCACAGGCAGTATATAGGGGCACAGGCAGTATATAGGGGCTCAGGCAGGTATATAGGGGCTCAGGCAATATATAGGGGCACAGGCAGTATATAGAGGCTCAGGCAGTATATAGGTGCTCAGGCAGGTATTTAGGGGCTCAGGCAGTATATAGGGGCACAGGCAGGTATATAAGGGTACTCAGGCAGGTAAACGCCATTAAAAATAACAACATTAATACTCACCTTAACTCCCCCGGCGAGCGCGCTCTGTCCTCTTCAGTCCTGCGCTCCTCCGGCAGCTCCTCCGGCGCACAGCGTCATAGGCGGGGACAGGCAGTGGCATGATGATGTAATTACATCGCGCCGCTGCCAGCTGAGCAGCAAGGGGCCGCGCCGGGTCCTCAGCGCTAAGAGTACCCGGCTGCCCCGCAGTGTCGGACCCGGGGCCAGTCTGACACTGTCTGCGGGCCAGGGAGCACTCGCTCTCTGCTCCGCAGAAGCCCTCAGCTGTATGTGTGTCCAGCGGATGCACATGCAGCTGAAGGGCCAGTCGGTGCTCCAGGCCTACGGCAGCGGCCTGGAGCCCGGGAGGTTCGGGGCACAGGGGGTTTTATCCGGGGCCCGAGCCCCCTGGGCGGAATTTTCATATAATTCTCTAGACTCGGAATCCGCTAGAGCCTCTCCTTTTTTTGTCATGTTTGGGCTACATCTTGACAGGTGGATACAAAATGTCGTAGGTAGGTACCTAAAACTTGGTTAACCCTCTCTACCTGCCCGTTGGTTTGAGGGTGGTAAGCAGACGAGAAGTCTAGCTGAATCTGCAACTGACCACATAGAGCCCGCCAGAATCTCGAAGAAAACTGGACCCCCCTATCCGAGACGATATGCAACGGAAGACCGTGTAACCGAAAAATGTGGTGGAAAAAGTGCTGGGCCAGCTGGGGAGCAGAGGGTAACCCGGGCAGGGGAACAAAGTGAGCCAACTTCGAGAATGTATCGCTCACCACCCAAATGACCGTGTTACCAGAGGACGCCGGGAGGTCTGTAACAAAGTCCATGGCTATATGGGACCAAGGTCTTTCTGGCACCGGGAGAGACTGAAGCAGACCCACGGGTTTGATACGAGGGACTTTGCTACGGGCACAGGAGGTACAGGCCAGGACAAAGTCTCTAACATCTTGAGCGAGGATGGGCCACCAATAGTAGCGAGAGATAAGTTGCATGGACTTATGTACTCCAGGATGGCCAGCTGTTCATGAGGAATGTCCCCACTTAAGGATTCGAGGCCGCATGGCAGGGCGGACGTAGGTCTTTCCAGGAGGTAGATGTTGAAGATCCACGGGGGCCGCCATGAGGAGACTTCTGGAGGAATTATGTGCTGCAGAGGCGGCTCTAGGCCCACAGTGTCCGAGGATCTAGAGAGGGCATCCGCCCTGACGTTCTTTTCGGCTGGCCGAAAGTGGAGGAGAAAATCAAAGTGGGCGAAGAAGAGCGACCACCTGGCTTGTCGAGGATTCAATCGCTGAGCAGACTGGAGATAAAGGAGATTTTTGTGATCGGTGAAGATCTCGATGGGATGGCGAGCCCCCTCCAGCAAGTGTCGCCATTCTTCTAGGGCTAACTTTATGGCCAGTAGTTCGCGATCACCGATCGTATAATTTCGTTCAGCTGGAGTGAAGGTCTTGGAAAAGAAGCCGCAAGTACGCAATCTTCCAGAGGAGGACTTCTGAAGGAGGACCGCGCCTGCACCCTGCACCTACTGAGGAGGCGTCCACTTCTAGGACAAACGGACGCTGCGGGTCCGGACGAGACAGAACAGGAGCAGAAGCGAAAGTTGATTTAAGACGATCAAAAGCTTCTTGGGCTTCTGGCGGCCAGGATTTAGGGTTGGCATTTTTCTTCGTAAGGGCCACCAGCGGGGCCACGAGCGTGGAGAAATGCGGGACAAACTGTCTGTAATAATTTGCAAACCCCAGAAAGCTTTGGATAGAGCGAAGGCCCACTGGTCGATGCCACTGTAAGACTGCTGAGAGCTTCGAGGGGTCCATCTGGAGACCCTGATTTGAGATGATGTACCCCAGGAAGGGCAACGAGGTGCGTTCAAACAAGCATTTCTCCAGTTTGGCATATAACTGGTAGTCACGGAGACGTTTGAGCACCTGCCGGACGTGGAGGCAGTGAGTTTCCAGATCAGGAGAGAAGATTAGGATGTCATCTAGGTAGACGATATTACAGACGTAGAGGAGATCGCGGAAGATCTCATTAACAAAATTCTGGAACACCGCCGGAGCGTTGCAGAGGCCAAATGGCATGACAAGATATTCAAAATGGCCATCTCGGGTATTAAAGGCCGTCTTCCACTCGTCGCCTTCACGGATACGAATCAAGTTGTATGCTCCCCGTAAATCCAACTTGGAAAAAAATTATGCGCCACGCAGGCAATCGAAGATCAGAGGCAGGGGGTATCGATTTTTTATAGTAATTTTGTTAAGTCCCCGATAATCGATACAGGGTCGGAGAGTACCATCTTTCTTTTCAACAAAGAAGAAGCCGGCCCCCGCAGGTGAGGAAGACTTGCGTATGAAGCCTTTACGGAGATTCTCCTGGATATACTCCGACATCGCCTTAGTCTCCGGGACAGAAAGAGGATAGACTCTGCCTCGGGGAGGAGTACTACCGAGTTGCAGGTAAATAGGACAGTCGAAAGGCCGGTGCGAGGGTAGAGATTCGGCCTGTCTTTCAGAAAAGACGTCTGCTAGATCCTGGTACAGAGTGGGCAGCCCCGGCAGAGGCTTCGTAGATTTTACAGAGGCGGGCCAGTGAGCAGAACGGAGAACCGGAAGGCATCACGAGTGGCACGCAGGACCCCAACGGATAATTTTGCCTGTGTTCCAGTCCAAGGTCGGAGCATGGTCTTGCAACCAAGGAAGGCCCAGGAGGATTTCAGATGAGGATTGAGGCAGAACAAGAAGTTTTAGAGTCTCCTTGTGTAGGGCGCCTATCTGCAAGCTGAGGGGCGCAGTGCAGAACCGAATAGTGTCCTGTAGGCATTCGCCACTGACGGAGGAGACAAATATGGGTTTCTGCAGAGGGGTCACCGGGATACGAAATTTGGACACCAGAGCTTGGCTGACAAAATTTCCAGTGGACCCCGAATCAAGGAAGGCGGTGGATTGAAAGGTGCTGTCCGGCGAAATTCCACAGATTACGGGAATGGTCAGACGGGGAGAGGCCGCACTGACACCTTGATGCCGCACCAGACAGTCCCCAATGAAGTGGCCAGAACCGCCACAGTAGAAGCACAGCTGCCTCTGGCGACGCTATGAGCGTTCTTCCTGGGTAAAGTGGGCTCTCTCGACCTGCATGGGTTCGTACTCAGGAACCATTGGTGGAGGAAGTGGAGGTCGTTGGAAAACGGGAGCCAGATGAGGTCGCCGGCGTGGTCGGGCGACCTCCCATTGGAGGCGGAGCTCTTGTTGTCTCTCGGCAAAGCGTATTTCAATTCGGGTGGCCAACTGAATCAGTTCGTCCAGAGCAGATGGCAGGTCCCGACCAGCGAGCTCATCTTTAATACGCCCAGAAAGGCCTTGCCAGAAGGTCGCCACCAAAGCCTCATAATTCCAGTCCAGCTCAGAGGCTAGGGTGCGGAACTGCACGGAGTACTGACCCATAGTAGAGTCGCCCTGACGAAGATGGAGCAGAGCTGTGGCAGCGGAGGAGGTGCAGCCAGGTTCCTCGAAGACGGTGCGGAACCCGTGAAGGAAGGTTTCCAGATTCGCCGTCAACGGATCTCCTCGGTCCCATAGTGGAGTGGCCCAGGCCAAGGCTTCCCCCGATAAGAGGCTAATTATAAAGGCCACCTTAGCCCGCTCGGTAGGGAATTGATGCCCCAACATCTCGATGTGGATGGAGCATTGACTGATGAAGCCTCGGCAGTTCTTGGGGTCTCCATCATAGCGTGAGGGGAGCGGCAGATGTAGAGATGGTCCCGGTGCAGGAACAGGTAGAGCCACAGGTGCTGGCGTGGCGGCAGCAGCCACAGGCGGAGGTAGATGGGCTGCAAGGTTCTGCATCATGGCCGTGAGCTGTTCAATACGCTGGCTCTGCTGGGCAACGTGATGTCCCGGAGCTCGGGCAAAGGTACCCTGGTGGAATCCATGGCCAGATTGTACTGTAAGGGTATGGTGGATTCGTTGGACCACCACAAGCGATGATAGTTAAGCCACGCCAGGGAGTGGAGTCTAAGTAGCCCCCAGTATTCACCAGAGCCCGCCGCAAAGCGGAATGGACTTGCTGTGGCTTGAGGCTACCAGGTCGCTACCCCTGACGTGACTTTCTTGCGATGGCGGCCAGGGTAATGCGTGGTACAGAATCGTAATCCGGAGACGTAGTCGGGAACAGGCAGGAGGTCAGGGTAGGCGGTAGAGGTTCATGGTCAGAGACAGGCAGACGGTCAGGGCAGGCGGCAAACAGGCAAGGTCAGGAAACGTAGCGGAACGGACTGGTACATGGGTAAACAGACAGGACTTCCAACACTCTCTAAACTAGGCAATGCACACCAACAATCTGGCAGAAAGTGCTGGGGGCATATTCCTTATATAGGACCAGCGGCCGGCAATTGACTAAATTACCGGTGCACTGGCCCTTTAAATCCAGACCAGCCGTCGCGCGCGGCGGCCGGGACAGGCAGAAGCAGGAAGCACAGGAGCGCGGACGGGTAAGTGAACAAGCTGTGGAGGGAGGGGGATGGCGGCCGCGGGGGGCGACGGCACCCGCGCCAGCCCCCATGACAATGTGCTTGAACAAAATGGGCAGGAACCGGTAGCCATGGTTTCTGAAAACGTATGGTTGATTTGTGGCTCGCTATTCTATCCTTTATGCGTTGTAAGGTCTCCCCAACATATGCGAATCCACAAGGACATTTTAGTAAATATACCACTGCAGATGAGTCACATGTAAAAAAAACTCTCACTGGGATTAATTTGCCTGAGTGTGGATCTTGAATATTCTCACCTTTAATTATATTCGCACAGTGTGCACAATGCAAACAGGCATATGTGCCTCTTTATTATTATTATTATCGTTTATTTTGGAGCGCCCTTGATTCCAGGGCGCTGTACATTTCAGGCGGGTACATAAATAACATTGGTCAGACAATTACAAAGTGACAATAAGTGACTAACAACTGGTACAGAGGGAGAGAGGTCCCTGCCCGCGAGGGCTTACAATCTACAGGGAAGGGGTGAAGAGACAGAAGGTGAGGGGCAGACATGTTTGTGGGGCGGAGGAGTGCAACACGGTTAATGTTGGTTATAGGCAATCCTGAAGAGGTAGGTTTTCAGGTTACGTTTGAAGCCGGTGAGAGAGGGGGAGAGTCTGAGGTGTTGGGGCAGTGAGTTCCAAAGTGTGGGGGAAGCACGAGAGAAGTCTTGGAGACGGTTATGTGAGGAGGTGATAAGAGGAGAGCAGAGGAGAAGGTCCTGTGAGGAGCGGAGGTTGCGTGAGGGGAGGTATTTAGAGATTAAGGCAGAGATGTATGGAGGGGAGAGGTTATGTAGAGCCTTGTAGGTCAAAGTTGCTAGCTTGAACTGGATTCGCTGGGCAATAGGTAGCCAGTGAAAGGGATGGGCAGAGGGAGAGGCAGGGGAGTAGCGAGGAGAGAGGTGAATCAGACGGGCAGCAGAGTTAAGGATGGAATGGAGGGGAGCGAGGGTGCTAACTGGGAGGCCACAGAAGAGGATGTTGCAGTAGTCGAGGCGTGAGATGACGAGGGCATGGAACAGCATTTTTGTGCTTTCAGAGTTAACAAATGAGCGGATTCGGGAAATACTTTTTAGGTAGAGGTGACAGGCAGAGGTGAGGGTTTGGATGTGCGGTTTGAAGGAAAGATTGGAGTCAAAGATTATCCCAAGGCAGCGGACCTGTGATGCTGGTGAGAGGGTGTGGCCATTAACAGTGATGGAGAGATCAGGTGGAGGGATGGAGTGGGACGATGGGAAGATAATGAGTTCAGTTTTATCCACATTTAGTTTTAGGAGACGTGAGGAGAAGAAGGAGGAAATGGAGGACAGACAGTCAGGGATCCGGGAGAGAAGAGAGGTGACATCTGGGCCAGAGATGTAGAGTTGGGTATCATCAGCATATAGGTGGTACTGGAAGCCATGTGATGCTATGAGCTGACCGAGGCCAAGAGTGGAGATAGAACAGAGTAGTGGGCCCAGGACTGACCCTTGGGGGGACACCAACAGAGAGAGGCCAGGGGGAGGAGGTGGAGCGAGAGTGAGAAACGCTGAATGTCCGATCAGTGAGGTACGAGGAGATCCAGGAAAGAGCCAAGTCCGTGATGCCGAGGGAGGAGAGGATGTGTAGCAGGAGGGAATGGTCGACAGTGTCAAAGGCAGAGGAAAGGTCTAGGAGGAGAAGCACAGAGTAGTGGCGTGAGGCTTTGGCAGTTGCTAGGTCGTTGGTGACTTTGGTTAGGGCGGTTTCAGTAGAGTGGTGGGGACGGAAGCCCGATTGGAGCGGGTCAAGGAGAGAGTTGGTGGAGAGATGGGAGGAAAGTTGAAGATGGACGTGCTGCTCAAGGAGTTTAGAGGCGAATGGAAGCAGTGAGATGGGGCGATAGTTGGACAATGAGGAGGGGTCAAGAGATGGTTTCTTTAGGATGGGGGTGATGGTCGCATGTTTAAATGAGGAAGGGAAGATGCCAGAGGTTAATGATAGATTGAAGAGATGGGTGAGGGCTGGGATAACAGCACTAAGGTCAGGGATGAGGTGAGATGGCAGTGGGTCAAGACTACAGGTGGTGAGGTTTGATTTGGACAGTAGAGAGGAGAGCTTGTCAGGAGTGACCGGTGAGAAGCGAGTTAGAGGGGAATGGTCATGAGCAGGTACAGAGGTGGGCTGTGGGGACACCGCAGGAATAGAGGTAGGCTGAGGGGACTGCGGGGTGAAGCTTTGTCTGATGAGATTTATTTTATTATGGAAGTGAGTTGCAAAATCATCTGCTGAGAGGAGAGATGGGGGAGGGGGTGCTGGTGGACGCAGGAGAGAGTTGAAGGTGTTAAAAAGTTGTCTGGGGTTGTGGGACAGGGAGGATATGAGAGTGGTGAAATAGTCTTGTTTGGCTGAGGTGAGTGCAGATTTAAATGTGTGTAGTGATTCTTTATATGAGGTGAAGTCAGTGGTGGAGCGGGTTTTCTTCCAGCGGCGTTCGGCAACTCTGGAAGCTCGCCTCAGCTGTTTGGTGGAGTCTGTGTGCCAGGGTTGTCTGTTCATTTTGCGGGTTCTGTTGTGTGTGAGAGGGGCGACAGCATCAAGAGTGGAAGTGATTGTGTTGTTGTAGAATGTGGTGGCTGCGTCTTCTTTGACTTGTTAACTCCTTAACCCACCTGGACGTATGGGTACGTCCTGGTGGTGTTAAGGAGTTGTGCAGCAGGATCGCAGCGTTATCCCACTACACAGCCGCCGGGTGTTATCGACTAATTGCAGCTAACACCCGGCGGTTACAGCGCGATTCTAACCCTTTAGATGCCGTGGCAAAGATGGCTGTGGCGTCTAAATGATTGAAAGACGGTGCCGCGCACCATTTTCCACTCCGATCGGTGCCCCTGCAGCGTTACTGCAGAGATCCAATCGCTGAACATGGCAGCGGGAAGCCTTGTGAAGGCCTCCATCGCTGCCATGTTTTCGTTTGCCCCACTTCCGGCCCCCAGGCAGGAAGTGGGGAAAACGCCATCTTAGTACAGCCTAATGCATTGTCTATGCAATGCATTAGGCTGTATAAATGATTGCACGCCCTAGTGGTTAAAAAAGTAAAAAAAAAAAAAAAAAAGTTTTAAAGTATAAAAATATATATATTAAAAGTTAAAATCACTTCCTTTCTCCATTTTACAAATAAAAGAAATAAAATAATAAAAAAGTTACACATATTTGGTATCGCCATGTACGAAAAGGTCCGATCTATAAAAATATAACAATTTATCCCGTATGCTGAAAACCGTAGAAGAAAAAAAATTCCAAACGCCAAAATTGCGGTTTTTTTTGGTCATTTCATGTCCTATAAAAATTGGAATAAAAGTGATCTAAAACGTTGCATGCATTCCAAACTGCTAGCAATAAAAAGTAAACTTCAGCCCGCAAAAAATGCCGCCTCACTGACGTCCGTAGGTGTTAGTACAAAAAAGTTATTGGTCGTACAAAATGGTGCCACGGCGCAAATGTCAAAAATAGAAAATGTTTGGAATTTTTTTATGGCACAAAAACATAACGGAAACCCTACATGTTTGGTAGTGGCGGATGCGTTTTAACCTATAGAATACAGAGAACACATAATTTTTACCAAAGATTGAATGCCGCAAAAACAAAACTCCCACAAACATGGCGCACGTACATTGTTTAAATAACACCACTGGAAAGTACATCTTGTCCTGCAAAATAAAAGCCCTCATATGTCTATCTCGGTGGACAAATAAAAGCGTTATGGCTTTTGGAAGACAAGAAGGGAAAAATGAAGAGTCATATTTTTTTCATTTGGAGGGATATAGGGGTGAAATTTCTGTTGGATCGAAACATTCCTCAAAGAACCAATATCTGCCTTTACTAAGATGTCTAGGATATTTTTAGGACATCTAGAACATATCGTGACAGCGGTATGAAACACCTCAATTTAAATGGGATGTATCGCTTCTTCAGTTGGCCTGTTCTCTTTAAGCTTGATGCTGTCACTTCCTGAAATCCAGGGGCGTTTCTTCCCCTCCCAGCTGGGTGTTTCTTAACTGAAGGGGGATGACCTCATCCTCCCCTTCACTGTTCATGCTGGCTTCAGGGTGTCCCCCCCCCTCCACATGTCACTGTCCTCTCCCTATGCAGTCTTATTTTGTAAGAGCTGTTTACATACCACAGGCTGCATTCAGTCTTCTATGAACTCAGCACTGATCTCTCACATCTGGAGGTTTGCTACAGTAGAATCCATCCACAGCACAGATCCGTCTCCCTTCATGTTTACGTAAGGCACTGACGCACAATTCTGCTGTTTCCTGATTGTAGCAGTAGCTGCAGTATCAATGAGGAGCAGCTAGCTGTATAGAGTGAAATTTTTGTCGGCCCCTTACACGTAGGAGCATTATAAGGCACCGTGGCACAATTCTGCTGTTTTCTGATTATAGAGACAGCTGCAGTATCAATGAGGAGGCAGCTAGCTGTATAGAGAGAAATTGTTGTCGGCCCCTAATTCTGAGTGAGAGGCAGGAATGCAAGCTCCGTGAATACAGCCATGGGGGGAGAGGGGGAGCTGAACAGAATGTAAATGATTAGAGCCCTTAGCTAATGAAATGCAAGGAGGAGGACTCAGACCGGCACTGGGGAACTGGGTTTACAGAAAACAAAGATAAGGGAGACAGTGAAAACAAGACAGCTTTGCAAATGACATCCAATTGCAAAGTTGCTTGTTTTCACTGTGCCCTTATTCTGAAGGCCATTTAATGTAATGATACAACCCCTTTAAGGATAGAGTTCCTTCAAAAGGAGCCATCTCTTCCGGATACATTGATAAAGATTTGGCATCAATGGATGGTAAGTAGAGATGGGCGAATCGATTCTAACGAAGTGGAATTCGTTTAGAATTTCAGGAAAACTTCGGTTCGGAACGAAGTCGAACTTTTGGGGTACTTCGGGTGAACGAAGTGTGCTTTTTGTTTGATAAAATGGCTGCGGAGCACATGGCGTTACATGGGCAAAGCACTCTGGGAGGAAGAAGGGGCATTAGCCTGCATGACATGTGCAGAGATGAAGCCAATCAGAGACCGGCGGGATTCTGTGACGTCACCGAAACTATATAAGTCCGGGGCGCGACGCTGGGAGCTCATACCGCTTCACTGTACTGATCAGGGAAAGATGCTGCCGCGGGCTGATTGTTACTGAAGAACTGATTTTTATACAGCGGATTTTTGTGGGGTGTCTCAACTTGTCTCAGAGGACTGTTCTCTGAATTTTTCTATTTTAATTTTTTGGGGTATTAGATTGAAATCCAGTGTGCGTCCACTGCAGCTGCTTATTACATTCAATATCCAAGTGGGATCTAAGCCGTTTTCACTGTTGTATTCATTTAAAGAAACAGCGTTTTTACAATACAAATACCACTTCATTTTTGGCTGCTCAATTCTTTGGCGTAATTTACATCCAGGGGTTAATTAAGCGTTGTTTTGCTGGTGTGCTGACCCCAAGAAACCGTCTATTCAACGCCAAAATATACATTTTTCCTGTAGCCTAATTTACAAGCAAAGGTTAATTACAACTGTATCTCTTGTTGTGTGGCGTAGAAAACACGCAATTGTAACACGCTACAAAGCTACTATTTTGTGCGGCTCCAAATTCTTTGGCGCAATTCCCACCGGGGGTTTAATTTAAAGCGTTTTTTTTGTGGTGTGCTGAAAAAAATAAACCGTCTTTTTCAACCCCCAAAATATAAAACATTTTTCCTGTACCCCTTATCACAAGAAAAGGGGTTAAATTTAAAACTGGGTTTTCTTGTTGTGTGGGTAAAAAAAACACGCAATTGAAACCCGCTAAAAAGTTTACTATTTTTTTTGGGGCCCTAAATTTTCTTTGGCCCCAATTTACACCCGGGGGTTTTAATTAAGGTTTTTTTTTGGGGTTTGTGTGACAAAAAAAAAACCCGGGTTCTTTTTAAACGCCAAAATAATACTTTTTTCCCTGTAGCCAAATTTCATTCCGAAGGTTTAAATTTATGCCTGTTTGTGCTTTTACATTTTTTTAAAACACGTTTTTTTAAAAACGACACATAAAAGTAAATTTTTCCGGGCCCCATTTGTGGGCGAAATTTAAAACCCAAAGGGTTCCCCCAAGCTTGTTACTGGGTTCATTTGGAGTAAAAAAACAGTTTTTTATTTATATATCCCGTATCATCATCAAACAGTGTCTTCCCAAATTTTGAACAAACAGTATGTCAGACAGAGAGGGGGGCAGGCCCTTCAAAATGAGAGTGGCAGAGGCACAAAAATTCCCCGGAGCCTGGGGTCGCAGCCCCAGCAAAAAAGGGGCGTCGCAGCAGGGTCACTCGGTTTAGGCCCAAATTTCTGCTGTTTATATAGCCCGGGCCCGGGGGTTTTTCAGCAAACCCAAAAGGGGTTTTGATTGGTTGAAAGGTTTATCCTCTTCCTCCCAAAATGACAACTGACAACCCCCCGGGCCCAAAAGTTTGGTGGGGAAAAAAAGGGCCCCAACCCTTTGTTGGCATGGCCCGGGGAGCGGGGGCAGCGGGCCCCCCCCTGACCCCCCCAGCCCCCTCTGTCCCTTCCCGGGTTCCTCAGCCAAAAAGTTTTTACTTTTTGGTCTGGGCTCAGCGCCACTATATAGGAGGGGTGAAAAAATTTTTAGGAGGGCAGTCAGCAGCTACTTGGCAGCGAAGAAAAGGGGCCCATATCCCCAGGTTCTTGCGTAGGCGGAAAGTATAATGTTTAGTGGCATGGGAGGTCTTTTTTGGGAGAGGGGCAGCCTGGGATACCAAAGGGGCCGGTGTGGGGGACGCAGTGACGGGTGAAAACAAAAAGATGGGTGATGTAGCCGACCGCACTTGGGAGCCGGGGGTTGGGAAACAAAGGGCTTCACATAGGGCAGGAGAAGGGGGGCGTCAGCTTTTCGCGGGCAGGAAACGGCGGGAGCCAGCGTGGGTTGTTTTGGCCCTGAGTCAGCGGGATAGCAGCAGTGTGAGGTCAGGAGCCCCAAAAGGCCCCGGGGTAAAAAAAAACCCCCTTCGCAGGTCCAAAAACAGTTGGCAGCACAGGGGCCCCAGGAGGGCAAAAGGGGGGGGAAAAATTTTTTTCCCCAGTGCGGGCG